>UELV01089755.1:0-16413 GCA_900490015.1 Megastigmus stigmatizans
TTCTCACCGTCGTCACTGCAGTCTACTTTTTTGTCAAAGCATGCCATTAGTGCACTACATTAGCATCACGGCGTATACTTATCCAGTGAACCCTTTTAAGAAACTCGTTCAAAATTATTCCACCCCCTCGGTACCTTTTCCCTACTTCTTTGTGGATGCAGCCAAGTTACATTAAAATGATTATAATCGAAGAAATAATGAATTTTTATGGCACTTCAGCAGATACTTATAATAACGTGTGGCATTTTAAATAGTATTTAGTAATAGATTATTAGCATGGCTGCAGCTAGTGTTGGTCGATTTATTAGTGGGCGAGGGCTTAAGCGCGTCCTCCCCTAATGTAGTTCAAACTTGGCGTAAACACTCGAAGAGAGAGAGAAGCAGCTCGAAAAAGATTTCGCTCGGCATCTCGATTTAAGGCTATCGGAAAAGCGAGTGCATGCATACCGGAAGGCTGCTTTGGCATAAATGATACATACATTACTTGCCGCGCACTCTAATGGCCGATATTTATTAGACTATAAGTTACTTTAGCAACCTACTTACCGATTTCCGGTAAACTCCTAAAAAAAGTAGCCAAAGGCATTTGCGCGAGAGCAAAGCTGAACGCGATCCCAGAAAATGGCTCTAGTTTCGAAATTCTATTTCAAAAGTGCTATAGACTATAAAAGTCATCTGAAAACAAAGCAGCCCGCACTTAACTGCCTCGACAGCGATTTACATTTGTAATTGTGCATAAGCACGTCTTTACAGCGCTGTCTTTTTTATAAAGTTATTCAAAAAGCCTATATCGATCGTGTCGGCTTTCGATCGACTAAGATTTGACCGCGGATAAAAGTAAAGTGGCATTTTAGTATGGTAGGTATTCAGCGAAAGAAGCGGCTCCGTTACACGGATATCGCATTTGTTGACAGGCGCGTTGTTGCTCCTCGCCGCAAGGGGCATCCCCTCGGGAACGCCAAGAGCCGGGACACGAATTTCTCGCGTTTTCTCCAAGCGCTGCTGTAGCGAAAAACTGCTTGCAACTCCTTCTCTCCCTCTCTTATTTCTGCGTCTCGAGTATATGACTGCACGGAACATTGATAGCGATCGAGCAACAAGCGCAAAAGCAATATAAAACAAAAAAAGTCGGAAGTATAGTGTTTTTGTCGAGGTCCACGTAGCCAAAAAATCAATCGCCTATACACATACACCTTGTGCGTTGAGGCAGCTGGCGTGCCTAGCATTGTTTAAGTCAATAGCATCATGCCGGGTGCGCGCGCGCTCGCGTGTTTTATCGATGTTCCGACAAAACGTCAAGTGGGCTTTCGATTGCAACTGTAAATTTGCATACCGTGACCGTCGCTTTCCTACTATTTCAATCTATGGGCCCTCGTTGCATTTATCAGAAATGTCTGGCCGCGTATGTGGAAAAGCCATATGGCATTTAGCAAAGTAGAATAAAAAGCGGACTGCACGTGCGCTAAAAGATCGGAATCCTTGTAACCTTTTAATAGTACCACCGATGCTGATTTTTATAGCAATAACATTTGCGAGCAGAGCTAGATAAATCCTATGAAATTGTTTAAAAAACGTAGAAATTAATTGGTATAGATTTTTCACTGTGTAGACTTTATATGCAGAGTTTGTACGTGTACAATTTCACTGGTATTTAATCGATATCTGATTATTAAAATACTTGACTAAAAGGTATCATCAGTTCAGCGTTGTAGCATCGCATCGAGCGCGTGATTCAACGCTGACCAAAAGTTTCGGGAACGCGCCAGAGAGTCTCCAATCTATTGTTCGGACCTATAGTGCGCCCTCCTATGTAGTCTCTACTGTAAATACAACCCATAATTTGAGGTAAATGCTCAATTAGCAAGCGTATAGATGATCCCCTCGTGATCCAAATAAATCTGCGCCCGATCACGTGGAGTTATCAAACTTCCCTAATACCAAAGTTGCAATTTAGTCCTACAAGAAGTTGTTGCGCTGCTGTTCGGCATGGAAAAATTATATCGATCGATGAATAAATAATTTATACAGCTAATATAAAAGACCCGTGTTCGCGAATAAAAGTAAAGCTCGAATCTTGTCGCAAAAGAGCTCGATTAGAGGCGAATTGGGCCGAGGAGGGGGGAGGAATTAGGGGAGGGGGTTAGTTTAATTTGCGAGAAATCCTTCCTCGGCCCCTCTGGCCACCCCCAATTAACGAATGCGGCCTCGTTTATTTGAAGCACCTGCGGCTGCTTTGATAGCCGAGCAGCCGCGATTCTGCACAATAACGTATGCAGTAGTACACGGGAGCGAAAATTCACTGCAGTTTGTCCCTCCCTTTCTTTCCTCTCCTTCGCACTCTAGAGCGTAATGAGTGCAGCACTGCACGTGGACATGCAGATATGCGCACCCGCACATTGCATATACATTTTAAAGCGATATTTGCGGAGGCGAGGGCTGCACGAGCGCTGCCCAGCCACACGCGCACTCGCGAGAGAGACAGAGAGAGAAAGAGAGACCGTCGACGGCTAACCAAGGATATACAGATTTAATTGGTGACAAACACGGATAGCATTATTTCGGCAACGAAAATATACAATTGCGCGCGCTACACGGTCGCTCGTCGCTCGTAGCTCGTCGCTCGTCGATGAGTTAAAGAGCACGCACTCGCCTCTATACAGGCTGGAAAGCACAAAGCTGCTCTCTGACCATGTATACATTGTTTCCGGTTTTCCCCCCCCCGTCGAACCCTCGCTCGGCCGACTCTCTGTCTCGCTTGGCGGCCGACAGTCGAGGCAGTAATAGCGCCAGCCGCTGTAAACACCGCGGCTAGCCAATACTGCGAAAGCCTTTTAAAAGTCCCCGGGAAATTGGGGGAGCGGAGAATTCGGCAAGCCCCGCTATTTACTGCCGCTCTCTGTAATGCGTTCCTCGATGCTGCATCCAAGAGTGCGCCCCGCCGCCACAGCTCGACTGCAGCTCGACTGCTACTCTATGACGCTGCTCTAGCGGTGATCTGCACCGGTTAAAGGATATCTATGTGTCCGCGTTCGTCGGTGTGCAGCGGCGTCGAGAGCGCGGATACGCAGCCGGCGCAGGAGGAACGCGCTGCACGGGGGGAGGCTGGAAAACAAGAGGCTCGGCGGCCGAGTGGCGACAACTCGACGAGCTTCCACATGCTTTAAATGAGCCTGACGCTAGGAATGCTAGATAAAGCGGAATAGCCGGAACCGTATATTTCATTTGCCGCTTGGCTGATGCTGCCGCTGCCCCTAGTGCCTCTAGTGCCCCTAGTGCCGCCGCTGCAGTGGGGAACGTTAATTCAATTGGACCCTCAAAAATTGGGAGCCGAATAAAACAAGGGAGTACGTAGAGCATGCGCGCCGCGCCGATAAATTGCCCCGGCTTCCTGCGACGTAAATGTAGCGGAATTTTCCTCCTTTCCTTTGTTGCTTTTTTGCCTTTGCCGTGCGCCAGGACTTTCAAATATTTTTTTCTCTCGATTGCCGTACCGAGATTTTCCTGCCTTTTCGCTACATACCTATTATATTACGCGCCGAGCTGCTCATTGCGGAGATGAGCATTTTTCACTGGACCCGTTAAATTCTTCTCTATTTCTTTCCTGACAGCTTTTGTAATTCAGATTTTTTAGATTGCTTCATAATAATTATTTATTTTCTACAAAAATTACTAATTAAGGAACTGTGTCGTTCTCGGAATGATTCATATACCTTACCGGTTCTTGCCTTTGACAAAATATATAATCATAAAGATTAATTTTCTCTGTCACCATATCGGTAGTTCAAATTTCATGAAATTGCATTTACAAATCGCAGAGATTTTTGTCATCGAAAATTTCGGAGATAAAAATCGCTGTGAATTACGAACGAAATTTTCGAAAACAAAAATCTCTGTGAATTGAGGATGCAATTACATAATTTTCCAAAAATTAATCTCTATCTTTTATATAATGTTTTTTTAAATGCAAAAAACCGGTAAGGTAGGAATCTTCCCGACTATAGCACATCCTCTTAAATTATGTTAACGCATATTTCATTTAAAATGGTTCATTATTCTGGATTGTATTTTAATTTTATTATATTTATGAACCTAATATTTTCAGACAAATTTTACCGATATTTAATTTTGATATAAATAAAGATCATTAATAATTTTCGAAAGCGATTTTCTTATTTTTTAAAACTCAAAGAACATATTCTCGGTAAGAATAAAATTAGAATATATTTTTTTTCAAGCAGAAATTTTAACAAAATGCTTACACATTATTAGCACTGAAAGTGTTAATGAATATCCTGTAACAGAAGTCATACCATTATGGTAATACGAAAACTTAAATTTTTCACTTTATTCATATTTAAACAATAAGATATTAATCTCCCAGTAAGAGTAAAAACAATTTTTTTTACTCACCAACACCATGCATAAGACGAATCTCTCGAAAAAGTTTTCTTTTGTGGAATATCACGAAAATAAAACTAAACACTCATTTCTTGAATTTGAAGCATTTTCACTTTGCGAAATTCACTGTACACACATTGGACAAAGAAGTGAAAATAGTATTTCTGAAAAAGAAAGCCTACGTATCGAGAAAAAGAATATACTAGTTTCGGAAACTAGATTTTTTCCCCGCCAACAGTCTGCAGAAAGGTCTGATGAAAGCGTGTTTTCGATAGAGCTGTTTTCATAACACAGGAGAAGTTTTCTCAGCGGAGCAAGATAGAGGAAAAAAGGTGGTAATCAGTGGGCGACTGTTTCACCGCCTTCCTCTTCCAGTGCCCGTCTTTTTTCTTCAAGTCCGCATAAAGTTCAACTCGGAAATCAGAGTCGGAATAGATGGAATCAACGATGCCATAATCGTTCCCCGATCAAACTGATCGCCCGAAGTTTCCAACGCTTAAACTTCGGTAATGAATTCAACTTTCGTGGAAGCAGCGGCGCATCGGCCAAAGGAAATCCACTGTGCCTCCAAAATCCATCTCTATTCACAACATATACAGAAAGAAATTTTAGTTTCTGCATTAGGAAACTTCACAATACTCGTTCTAATCCCTTGTTTGTTTATATTCAATATGGAGTAAACTGTTCGTGGATAAATTTATAATTTGGGTGATGCTCCTCGAGAACCAATAAAAACACTCTTAATCAAAAGGTCTTTTGATTAAAAGTATTTTTATTGTTTATATTCACTTGCGGAAAAAGTAATCATATTTAATGGAAGTAAAAAGTTTTTACAAATAGTTATAAAAATATAACTTATTTATATAACGTTGCCATTCTGAGGCAAAAAGCGTGAACTTGTAAACCAGTGGTTTTACAAAATGTTATACAAAAAAAAACGTCTGACCGTGGTCCGAACTGATCTACTAATATTAAATATTCGTACATACGCTGCCCAATTGATCTTTAACTATGGGATGCTTCGATTATTATATACAAAGTGTGGTCTTTAAGAGTAGAAATCGCTTGTTATTTGAAAATATTTCGATTTTAATGCTTATAATTATTATTGACATTTTCCTCTATATTATTATTGTATATATTTGTAAATAGGTTCAAGTTAATAAGGGTGTGAAAATATAAATCGAATATTTCTTCTATTGGCGCGGTTATCCTGCTTTGCGAGTTGAATGCACGTGATTTGTACAGCCATAAAACGAAGAGATTGGACCACGTGTATTTGAACGCCTATGCAGATCCATTTCTGCGTTCGAGTACACTCGTAAGGCTTTTGGATGCATCGTCCTGATATTGAGCGACCTTGAATAGACAACTTGGAGCTATCTGGTAATTGGAACACATCTTCTCCCTAATTTTCCCATTTAACATTGGAAATATTCAGCCGCTTATAAATTTAAGAAATGAATTCTAAACTCACAAGCACTATTAATTAACGAAAATATTGCTAGCACCCCACAAACATCTGTCACTCGAAAAGAATTTCACTTATATTGATTGTGCTGTCTAAACTCTGCGGTATACTCACATCAAGTATCAATCAAAACATTGTGTGTCGAGTATATCTATTTTAACCGATTGATATTACTTAAAGCCACGAGTAAAAAGAAAAAAAGAGAAGAGAATATATTTCTGTGGAAATAAAAGCTGCAAAGCGAATGTTTCATTAAAATAACGAAGATTTCAATCAGAATCTGGCAAATCCGCAATTGGAAATAAAAACGTATTTTAACGAACTTTGCGTTAATCCAAAATCAAGAAACCCATTTAATGTACCGAAAATTCCCCTCGCTGATGGCCATATTCGTCGATGAAATGTTTGAGTCCGCTTACGGCGGTAAATTGAAAATTGAGAGTAAAGCGAGGAAAGGGGTACATAGCGAAAGTAAAAAAAGGAAAAAACGAATGTTCGACAAATAGTTGAAAAAGCAAAGCCGACGAGGAACTGGAGGGAGAGGAGGGAGAGGAGGGAGAGAGAGAGGGTTGGGGAGGGGAGGAAGGGAGAGAAAAATCGCGGAGAGATAGAGAAAGGCAGGCAGGCAGGCAGGACACTTGGTGTCTTGCTCAGAGGGATTTGGCACTTTGACGAGTTCCCTTTCTCCTCTACGCCGCCTCGAGCTCGGGTGTAGGTTGCAGCTCATCGGCCATCTCCCGCTCTCCATGCCCACGAATGAATTCCGGAAACGAGGAGAGAGACAGAAAGAGAGTTTTCTACCGTGGCGAATTTCCTCCCGGTCCGACGCTGGCTCACGCGTATGAAGAGAGAGAGAGAGAGAGAGGTAGAGAGACAGATAGAAAGAGAGGAAAACCCAGCGAGCGCGCAATTGAAATCGTTTCGGCATTGTCCGCCAGCAACTTGCTCGCTCTTTCGCTTCTTTTATCGCCGCCCGCGCTGAGAGCGAGGTAGGGAGGAAGGGAGAAGAGGGGGGACGACCCCGTTCCCGACACGACACCCGACTAATTGCAACTTTCGGACTTGTCCGCGACTCACCGTTCGTGCAGAATCCAACTGTATATACGCGGCCTTTAATGAGCGTTGAAATACTGCTGCGGAAAATGTGTGCAGTAGGAGAAGCGAGGGAAAAAAAAGAGCAGGGACGAGGAAATAAATAAATAAATAAATAGAGGCGGATAGGCGAGAGCGTATGAGAAAGTCACTCGTACGGAAAGTAATATTGGGAATGAAAATTTAAGTTTACTAGAATTAGCTGCAACAGCGTGGCTTCGTTTTCCCTCGGTATACGTGCGCCCACGATCGATCCCACGACTGCCATACCAGATAACATTTTATACCTTTTGTCATACGTAATCTTCTCAACTTATACATTTACAATTAGCGTGTTTACATCACAGCTAATTATCGTCAGATGAATGTAGCTACGACGGAGATTTTCCTCAGCGTCAGGCTGCAGTTCGACTTGTGTCTGCATGAGCCGCGCTCTAACCGAACAAGTTCATCCCTCTTTGTCTTTAATGCCAGTCGCAGGAATTACTTCCAACTAATTGTTCCCTTCTCTATTGCTCTCGCTCGCTAACCCTCTCCTTTTCTTTCTGTCTCTCTCGCTCTCTCCGAGGTGTCCCAACATATCGCACGCTATGACAAATGAGACACTGCGTCGCCCTCCTTACCTGGCATTTATTGACATTGTTTTCATACGGAATTCGCATGATTATAGGAGATTCTTTTCCTCTTTAGTCAATTCGAATGGCGTTTTAATCCCTCATTATTCGCAGCTCTAAAGGGTAGAAAGTCTATCAGCAGCATTGAGAATCTGTGCAAAAGTCACATTTTCGCTAGCTTATACTTATATAGGTATGATCAAGGCAAACAATGTGCAGTAGGCGAAAAGTATGCGCACTGAATGTATCGAAAATATAGAACGGGTCCGAGTTGGGATGTGTAAAGGTGCAGAGCACTAGTGGCTCGGAGGCAGCTTGACCTCCTTGAGTGGTCAAAAGGAGCGATTATCTGTAGGAAGACGAGGACGGGAAATAATTGAGGTCTACATCCTACTATTCTTTTCATCATTTTCACTCTCTCCCTCTCCCTCCTTGTCTCTCCTTGTCTCTACTTGTCTTTCATTCGTTCTGTGTTCTTGAACCACCATTATTCTTCTCATTGTACACCCTCGCGTCGCAGCAGAGCGACACGAATCCCGAGTTGCCGCGCAGTATAACTCTTCTAAGGAAGTCTAACGAGTATCTTGGCGCTGCAAAGTAACTATAAAATTTTCTCATCACCCTGAGTAAAGGATGTCCTTGAAGTTTATACAGTGTGGCGCCACCTCTCTGTCTTCACCTCTCCGAGAATTTAAAAAGTTAATTAATTGATCGGGGGAAAGAGGCACGAGAGAAAGTGAGACGGTGGGAGAGGGACACGGTGGAGAGAGGAGAGAGGAGAAGGAAAGGGAAAGAGATATCTACAAATTCGTTAAACTTAATGGAAAGGGATGAATAAAATGGAGACTTTCAGGAACAAGAAATTCTTCCTTCACTGATGTTTTCTTCTTTGTTCTCCGACAGATTATTGGATGGTTTTTAGGATCTCTCTTCCTTTCCAGACTTTTATTTCAATATTTAAATATTCGTCGTTTAATAAAAAGTCCTTGTTCTTAATTAAATTCGTTTTCATCTTATACTCACTCTTTGAAAATGTATAAAATTTATATTATTCTCTATTTTAGCATACAATTTTCGGAAGCGCACAGGCTCACAACATCACGTGAAATCGTTCAGTTGAAATAGTCTTATTTCCAGACTAAATTTTTTTAATATTTACCAGCCACGTAAGCTGACATTTAGATGATTGATTAGTATTGCAATAGTTTCCAGTCATTAACAATACCTAAATAAAAACGGGCTGATATGAAATTGAATCCATGTTTTCGTTATATACTATAATGGAATTAAAGCATCGATCAATTATAAATATTATTATTTTCATTGTTATATATATATATATATATATTAAGTTTAAATCACGGTACGAGCTATCAGCAGGATTTTTAATAATATATTCTGACTATTGCCTTATCGTTATCAACAGAGCTAAAAATTGACCTTGGTTCAATTTTCTCCACAATATTTGATATCCGAAAAAGTAGGTGAGGAAAAATGTTCACTGCAATAACTATAGGAATAAAAGGGAAGAGAAGTCGCGGCACGTATTGAGTTGAACTATTTATAATTATTCAAAATGATTTTTCGGTCGAATTCACCCTTTTCAAGTGATTCAGCGTAACGCGACGAATCTCGAGGCGTTTACAGGCAGCAAGAGCCAGAAGCCAACAACGCGGCGGTGGCAGCTGGAAGTTTTGTTTGTCCGCACACGAATGGAAGCACGCACGGAGCGCGAGGCTTGGGGAGTCAGCGACGAGATTCGATAGGTGATGAAGGAAAAATCTATGAAGCGCTCGTAGCGGCGGACATGAACGCGATTCCTCCTGCATCCTCGGCATACAGGAAAACACGCTTCCCTGACGAACTATTGTGGTCCGCAGCTGGGGAAAATCGTACCAACGAACCGCGCGCTTCCCCTCGCTATCTCCAGCTTTCGTCGCGGATGTGATTTCACTTGAGCAAATTTCATTTCTGCTTCTGCTTTCTCTCTCTCTCTCTCTCTTTCTCTTTCTTCCGACTCCTCCTCCGTATCTCTCTTCTCTATCAATACCCTCATAGAAACAGACGCCCGAATAGCAGCGTCCAAAGTTCGTCGATGACGGTATAACAGCACGAGGACGACGACGACGATTCGCACGCACAGCCGTGAAAAAGATGAGCCGAAAGAGAATGGGAAGCGAGAAACGATGTACGTAGAGCTGAGAAGAAGGTTGGGTGAAAAGGAGAGGAAGACACAAGAAATGTGGAAAAAAGTACGTTGACTTTTTCCGCCGAAAGAGCGAAAAATGAGGAATCCGGGAGCGGCGTAGAGGTCACAAAAGAAGAGGAGATGTGAGTAAAAAGGGAGAGAGCGAGAGAGAGTGAGAGAGAGGGGGGCGGGGGAGGTGGAGGGAGGGACAGAGGGAGTAGGAGCGCGAGCCGGGTCAGGAGTTATTGAATATCAAAGTTTCGAAATTCCGCAGTACCAGCAAAGTTCACTCGAAAACATAACTTATAAGTAACTTCCACGAGGGGAGACGAGTGAGCAGTGAGAGTTAGCGGTAGAGGGAGGAAGGGAGCCTGAGAAAGAGAGTACAAGGGAATGAGAAAAAGAAAGCGCACTCGGCTTAAGCAAAAAGCGAATGGTCGGAAGTTGGTGTGCGCGCAAGAGTCGTCTTAGTAGACGCGAAAGAAGAAGTGAAAGACGAAGAAGAAGTGGAAGAAGTGGAAGAAGTGGAAGAAGTGAAAAAAGCTAAGCTACCGAGATGGCAGGTCTGGTGGAGCGCCGCGAAAGAAGGCGCAAAGGAAGGCGCAAAGGAGGTGGACGTAGTCCACTCTCCACGATACTCCTCGACCATCACCGACCCAAGCCGGAAGTTAGACCGACTGCAGATTCGGAAGGAAGGACTAAGTTTGGGTATGGTCCAACGGCAGCTAAAAGGAACAAGATTTTTGAAAAATATCTAAAAGAAAGGAGCCCAGTCGCATTATACGCGTACAAGGAGATGCAGGGAAACTCGTCTAAGTGCAGTATATATAGGTAGAGGCGGGTACAGGGAAGCAGCGCGGGGAGCCCCTTCGTGGCGCGAATGAGAAGAAGCCGAGAAGAAGTGGCTCCTGAGATTTAACTCACAATCGAACTAACGAACCACGTGATCGCGATAGAACGAAAAGCCGCAGAGCAGAAAGCCCAAGCGAATGAACGCAGACACGTATTTTTATGATAAATTCGTTTTCTTTTTTTTTTTTCTTTTTTTTTTTGTAAAAGCAATTCAATTTTGCCGAGCGGGAAAAAGGTTCTCATAACTAGTTTTTGGCTTATGTACGCACGAGGAATTCAATCATTGACGCGAGCTGCGGTGCCTGACGCGCGCTCTGATATAACGGGAATTCATATCTCGCCGAGGGTATTGGTATTGGAGTCACAGATCTTTTTAATCCAGCTACATATCACTCCGATTGGTATAACAATAATACACCCCGCCACCTCTAATGAGGTTGCCGCTTACGGAGGGGCTTTCGTCACTTTGCTACTCACAGTAATACAGCTATACATATGCGAAATAAATGTAAGTAAGTGAATTTTTAGTATGAAACGTTTTTTATAAATTGTTATATACACAAAAACATGATTTTATACGTACGTTATTTGAGTAATTGTGTTATTAAGAAAATATTAAGGATATGACAGAAAATTGATGAATTTGACTCGGGTATCGTTAGTCAAGAGTTCCGCGTCAGCTCAACACGCTGTAATGCCATGAACAGCCAGCTGATGACGACGGTGCTGTCAAGTGTATACTTATTTCATGATATTTTCTTCCAGAAACACGTAATTTTTATTTATTTAATGCGAAATATATCTTTCAATTGGCCAGCAATATAGTATTTTTGACTGAAACTCTGAAAGTTAAATATTTGAAGATTCCGTACAAGCTTTTTTACTTAAAGTTATAGCGCAGAACTTCAGAAATTTGTTCCATATTCTAATTAAATTAATATGACCTCATAAGAGGGTGATCAAGATTGTGCATTTTTAAATTTCAATAAAAATTCAATTCTTCTCCACTACAATATTTCAATTATGGCTGAAAGTATTGTTTTTCATTTAGTGAAAGACCCTTCTTAATAGGATTATTATATTCATCAACAAATGAAGCTACAGCCAATACAAATAATTAACTCGACTGCAGTTAAAAGGATAGACAACATAATTATAGCGAGCAGCTAAAATGATGAAATTATCGTGGGAAACATTGCGAAATCCCCGACAACTCGTACAGTCGCATGGTACATCTAAATATGTAAAAATAACCTAGTTCCGACAACTCGTCCTGCCAGACAATCAATGGGAGGGAGCGAGAGGCAGGGACGCGAGAAGCTTCGGGCAAAGATTGCCATCGCTGATCCTCGAAATTGTCGGTGATCCTACGAGCAAACTGGCCGCGGCTGCACAGAAGCGCGCATGGGCAGTGTCACACACAGGACCGGTGGTCGCTAGCGCTGGCTTAACACCCTTTGAGCTCGGATCAAGGGTCGCTCGCGCGAGCCACGCCAACGGCCATAAATTGAATGCTAATTGACGCGCTGGATGAACGCTTGAGCCGCGAGCGCGCAGACCCGTTGTATTTCATGTGTTCAACTTTTCTGCCCAGGCTAGCCTCTCCACATATGTACCGAGGCATAAATTCGCGGATAAATAGGCGCGGGCCACTGCTGCAGTCGCGGCTAATGCCCTAGAGGCTGCCTTTGCAGTTTGCAGCGAGTGTACGCACACCAGCCTATAGGTCCTGCGTCGCTGGCGTCGCTGGCGTTGCTGTAGGTCCAGGCACTCGAGGCTCGCGCACCTCGCGAGGGGGTTGCGCGGGACCGAGGACTATACTTGTTTACTGGAGCGATGCCAGTTCGGTTTTGCCGGTGCAGACTCGCTGCGAGAACTACTGGCCGAGCGCGGCTTGCCCAGCAGCGCCTTAATTAATTCCATCTTTTGTCAGCTGCTCCTCGTGCAGAGCCTCCATGGATATATGGCCTGGCTGCCATCTCCAAAGAGCGCCAGCCAGCTATAGATATATGTCATGTATGGGAGGGTAGAGCTGCAGGTGGGAGCGCTAATGTTCATCCGGCTGGTACTGCTCTTCCATTTGCTCCCGTCTCTGCCGTGCTATGCGGAGAGAAAGCGAGTGCGCGATCGAACTTCCGACGGGGACGAAAAACATTCGACTAATTACAGCTCCAACACGCCGACGTTAAATGCTCCAACATTTCCAGTATTTTGTTATTGAGCGTTCTTCCGCGTCGCTGATGCTGCTGCTGCTGCTGCTGCTACCGCTCTCCCTTCGCCACCACCCTTCCTGCACCCTCGTACCCCCCTCGCCAGCTTTTCAATTCGGCAAATGCTTCCGGACGTTTTCCCCTCATTAGCTGTTGAAATTTTCGTCGGTTCCGAAGCATTTTTTTATCAGTCTTCATTCCTCTAGCCCCCATTGATAATCTCAATTCGACTTTAAACGAATAAATTCCTATAGTGTAGCATATAACAAGATTTTAATTCAAACCGCGCAAAGCACTGTACATACTTCCAATTATAAGAGCCTAATAGAGTGGAGCAAAGAGGTTAGAGGAATGCTCTAGAATGTAAATTTTGCATATTTGTAGTTCCATGAAATTCCATCCACAATTCACAGAAATAAAAATCGCTGTGAATTACGAACGAAATTTTCGAGGACAAAAATCTCTGTGAATTGTGGATGAAATTAATCTCTATCTTTATAAATTTCATGAAATGCCTAAATTATTAAGGTAGGAATCTTTTCGAACCCAGCACATGTGCTTAACAAAACATATTTAGTCGCGACTATCGCGCGGCGAACATAAAACACAGTAGTCTATCGCCGCGGAAATGGAAAGAAAAAGCCGATAAACAAAGCGCATAGAGGAGAAAAAAGAGCACCAAACACGATATCTATATAGATTTGCGTTGTATGCAGTTTGAATGCATCGAAAGTCATAACAACTCGCGAGGGGAAGGAAGCTGCTGATGCTGGCCCTGAAGCTTTGGGATTTTACCGAGCTTTTGCGATACGCGCGTCCAAATGTGCATTTGACATTTTTCAGAAAGCGGGTCAGCAGCGAAACAAGATAATTAATTTAAAAATCAAAGCACGCCTCGTCGTGCCTCGGGTGGCTATACTGTATATATGCAGGTGCATGAACGTCAAACCGCGAATCTTTCTCTCTCTCTTTCTCTCTATCTCTCTCTTTTCCCGGCTGTGACGTGATTTTTCAAGTGTAAAGAGAGAAACTGAAGGTGCACTCGCGCCCGCACCCGCCCGCCATATGTCAATAAATTTTTAACGAATTTAACTGATATTTGATTGCGGCTCGCAGATTGCGGAGTACGTTTGAAACGAGTGTTGAGTGCTGATTCCCGATTCCCAACTACGTTCTGCTCTTCCCACTCGCACTCTACTTTTTCCAACTGAGTTATTATATCTGACGTTCTATTAAGTTTTAACAACTTGTTATTTTGCTGGATTCTAAGGCCAAGTTAAATGAGTGTTGGCATATCCATTAAAAAAAAACTCATTACAATCATTTCTGGGATTTTATCTACTTTTTGAAAGCTTTTCAATCCACTAGTATTTTATTACATAATAAGGAGCGAATCTGCCGGCTAAACTACTTTGATGAACAAATAACGAGAAAACTTTTCAAAGTAAAAGTATATCAACACAATCATGTAGTCACAAAAAATAAGTGAAATTAAATACAATTCTTTATTTTACAGCGCAAAAAGGACAAGCGATTTATTTTTCAACGAAAAATAATAAATTTAATTTTTTTCAGTAAAACAAAATATTTTATAAGAACATCCATTGTTATTGTTATGACAAAGCAAAATATTTTTAAACGATATCACTTATTAAATTTTAGATCAAATAAAGTACCTTCATATGTGTCTGAATTTCTTTTATTGTGTCATAAAAATACATTTCCAATACATATCAGTACAATGTATTATCATTTTAATAAATTATATTACTTAAACCAGTGACGCATTAAATTAAGCCATTAAAAAAGTATTGATTATTAAAAAAATAATATTTCATAAGGATTGATAAAGATACTCAGAAGTTAGGTACCTAAGTTTAAAAAAAAATAACAATTTTCAAAATAACAAAAGAACGAAGCAAGTTATTTTCAAAAATAAGGTCTCAATTGTAAGTAATTGAAATAACTTTCAAAAGCAACTAAATAACTAAGAAATAAAAAATCAAAGTCATTTTCAGAGATAAAACCAAATAAAGTCGATAAATCTTAAAAATTAGTTTTTTGTCTCCATCTCATAAAATAAACCAATAAAATTAATTTTGAAATTTGAAAATCGAAGGATACATACACACATTTTCTCAAAAATAGTCAATTTTGGTTTCAGTGATGTTAAAAAAGGTTTTTAAGCAGTTTTGGAAAAAAAAAATTTTTCATCGATATAAACCTTCCTCACTGAGGGAGCAAGAATTTTAAAATGCCATTGATTTAATACTAATTCGGTAGGTGAAATATTTTTAATCTCTAAAGTGACCAATCAAAAAACAAGCAAGAAAGATTTATCTGAGATAGGTCCAAGTAGAATTGAGAACCCCTGGCTTGTGATTCACTGCTCCGAAGTTTTTGAGCGTAGTTCGTTAGTGGGAGCTTCCAGCGGTCACGTGCCATTTTCGCTCCACCACTGTCACGATCTTTAGGAGTTTTCCGCGGTCATTGAAACCAATCATTACGCCGTTAACACTTTAGCGCATCTGTTCTCCTGTGTCTGATTTGGCTCTCAGTTTAACATTCCTTTTGTCATTAGAGACAGAGGCTGACAAACCTATGCGTCATTTAAAGGACGAGAATGTAATTCAACTTTTGATTAGTAATATCGCACTCCAACTATTGTCCCACAAACATACATCAATTTTTAAATGGGTTTACTCTTATTCTGACCAATTAACATTAATTTTTTTTTAAAAGTAGGGAATCCAGAGTTTTATGCGTACGGGTTTACTCAATTACTTTTTAAATCCAAAAAATGAACGTGACATCCAAAGAGTTACGAGTATAAAATGTATGTATTGAATATAGATTGAGAGGCTCTTAAGCAAGCTCGGATTTGATTCTTTAAGAGTAATCTTTTTCACTTCTTTTAAGGGCTTTTAACTAAATATAATTATATATAAAATGAAGACTAATCTCTTAAAAAATCTCAATGCATAATCCTATTATTTTTTAATCGTGTGTAAAAAAGATGTAAGGATAAGATGTCAGAAAATAAATCTTTTAAGACGATGCTGTTTCTTCTTAAGTTTTAAATTTCATATCATTTAGAGTGAGATTATCTTAATAATTGATATAATTATAGGGATTCATTTTATGCAAAATAAACGTTGATATCATATCCGCTTTAGTGACTTTGCAAAGTCCTAATATGTGATCTATTCAAATATTAAAGGAAGCGCTGCAGACATATAATGCTGTGTCGGGCTTATAGGGTTTAATATTATTCTTTATTTCATTCGACGAAGTATCCTAATCTCGTTAATATTGCAATGTTTGATTAAAAGGAACTAATAACTATTCATAAAACAAACAACATAAAACAACAATGCTTTAATTTTAGTCGTCAATATAAAAGTGACAGCTGTTTGAGTTTTCACAATAAATAATCCTCGAAACTCATCGTTCGCTTATCCCCGTTAAATACATTCGATGCAAGCAGTGTACTGGCTACATTAACGGAAATAGGAGCTGGGATATCGATGACGCAGCACTAAAAGCGCAATCGACAATAATACCGCTCTCTCTCTCTCTCTCTCTCTC
>UELV01089762.1:3456-19014 GCA_900490015.1 Megastigmus stigmatizans
AGAGAGAGAGAGAGAGAGAGAGAGCAGAGCAAAGCAGAGCGATCTTTATATGCAGCCGACAATGGCGGATGCAATGCTGAAAGCTCGCGTTATTGCGGTAGTGCGCCGCTGCAGCTGCACCTGCATCGTCTCCGCCTCCGCATCCGCCGCCTCGGTGCCTGGCGCGCTGCATTAACTTACAGCTGCAGCAGTTATCAGTGACATTTCATTTGTCACCCACCTGCGTCATAAACGTCTCTGCCACGACTCGGCGCGAATAGTGCGGCCGCCGCTTCTCTCTCCTCTGCCCTCCCCTCCCCCCCGGTCCCCCTGCCCCACCAACCCCTCGGCCTCTCGCGCGCCGCGAGTCGTACATCAGAGCTCTGACTCTAACGGAGATTTCAGCGACTTGGCAAATACGAATTTCCAATCTCTATCACTCTCTCTCTCTCTCTCTCGTTTCAGCTCTGCTCTTGCGCCACAAAGATGTAGTAGCAATTTCGAGCGCACATAACATCTTTCCTAGCAATTCCTTCTTCCCAATAAATAAACAATACCTACTTGTTTACTTGCAAACCCCATTTACAATTACTAATATCATCTCTTATCAATACACTTTTTACTAATTTTTTATTTTTCATACAACTCAATTTTAAGTTAAATAGACTTACGCCGATTCAAATTATTTTCTCTGTTATAATGCAAACTATCAATTTTAAATTAGAATGACCTGCAGTTAAAAGGAAGCAATGAATAAAATTAGCCTCCTGGCTACTGAGGTGCAGACTAAAATTGCGGCCATTAATTATTTTGTATATTTGTATATACTATAGAGTCTCAACATATACAGAATCACTTTGTCGAAACCAATACTGTGATTATAATCATCGATTCACAAAAACATAAGTTACGAAAGTTTTCTATGCGTATTAAAACAACAAAAACAGACAAAGTTGGCCAATATATTACTCCCAGTCCGTGTTTTAATCAAAACAAATACCATAATCGTAATCGGCGAGCTCAAAAACTTTTAAAATTTTGAAAATTTTCTAATATCTGGTCATCTGATGACTACCACACATCATCTACTGGCAAGGACAAAGCTATATGGAAATCTGTGATCAAAGATAAACTTTTTCAACAAAAATAATCTAACTGGTAAGCAAGATTGGCACTTGTAAATAGTTGCAAATTAAAATAGTTGATATATCGTGTAAGAAATAGTTTCGAGGTAATGTATTGCACGAAACTACGTCGTACATACACACAACATATGCAGTTACTTGGAAAATGAAGATCCGATAAATTTACACATTGCATTACCAGGTAAACTCAAGCAAGTAAGAGCAACTAAGATTCGATTTCGGATAGAATGGAGTAGGAAAGGGTGATACGTAAACTCGTTTAGTTGCTCCTCGTAAACCACGGATGCACGTGGCCTGGATCCTGGGCGCAATTAGCAGCAGCACATGCTGCAAGTCCAGTATAACGCGTCTAACGTCTACGATTTCGTAAATGTAAGTACTTTTTTCCGCTTCCACCTCCACTATAGCTTCTCCTCTTCAGCTCCTCCAGCAGCAAATGATATCTAGATTCCTCAAAGCAATATTGATCAATTTGTAATGAACTATCGAGTTCTTATTCTTCTTTTGAAGCCCAAAGAGTAAAAAAAAAATCGCCTTTGTGTACGATATTACTAACCTTATTTTATTTATATTAACGGAAGTATTGGAGAGCCGCTTAAGCGTATCTCGTTTGTAAATCGAATGGGAAGAGCGAGAGGCATACGATATCAATTTCTGGATAGTTTTGAAGTAGGGCAGAAATAAAGGAGAAGGAAAGGAGGGCATAAAAGGATACCGAGTTCGCGTGAATCGAAAGGATTGGTACGTTCAACCGTCAATTTCACTCGCATCAAATCGATTTCGAATAAGAGCATCAAAGTTAATTCAAGAAACTTCACTTACCGAATATTACATTCTATTCACCGAGACATATACATTTGTAGACGCTATATTATTACATAAGACTGATTAAAGATTATTTGACTAGGAAGAGAATTTCGGATTTTATGATAAAAGCATATACATCTCATATTATAATGCGAGCAAATGGAATGTGAAGCAAATGAAGCTTATTATTATTATTACATGAAAATGGCTAAAATTTTAAAATTTAACTTAGTATGAAAATTACAGTAATTACTTACATTGTATTATAGAATATTATATTATAGGATCAAATGACTGAAATTGTTAAATTTAATTGGAAATTTCGAAATCGATATCCAAGCTAAAGCTTTCGCCCTATAAATTTCCATTTATACAGTTTTCCCAAATATTTTAGCAATACTCGTCCGAATTTCATACTATAATTCAGGTGGTACGCACTGTGCTACAATGAACGAATCTCCTGAGTGAAGCGGAGGGCAAGAAGAAACTGCTGAAAATAGGTCCTAGAAAGAAAAAAAAGAGAAGAAAAAAAAAAGCATAAGCAGGGCTGCAGCCAAGTCGGTATTATTCGGAGCTGCGCAACATTTCGTCCCGGAGTCTCGGGGATAGAACGGACAACGGGCAACGGACAACGCTCGAGTGCGCGCACACACACGCGTGCAAACGCAAATTGAAACGAGTAAGCACATTTGGAGTTTGAAGGGTGTGGCGGTATACGCGCTCGTACATATGGGGCGAGCAGCCGAAAATTGCGGAAACTCGCTTGCAACTGCTTCTGCCGCGATAATGAGACTCGAAGCGATACGCGCCCGCGAGCCGAGCTAATCAAAGTCCCTCCTCCTCCCCTCTGCCAGTCATCCTCCTGGCTCCTCTACATCACGAGTTAGCCCTTCACAATCGACGAAATCCATAACTCGCGCGCGGATATATTCGTGCGAGTGTGTGCGTATGTGTGTGTGCGCGCGCGCGTTCTACGTACGTGTGCCTATACACATACGGGACTTTTGCGTGGAGTGAATCCGTAACGGGGGATGGAGGAGCCTGCGCCATCTGTTACTAAGGCAATATTTTCAGTCGGCGGTGTAGTGGGGAAACACGAGCTCGGAAACGCGACGGTACTCTATGCCATAGCTACGCGCTCGCCTAGCCTGTGTTTCGAGCCTTCCTAGATAATGAGAAACTATATTTCCCCTTTCCCCATTTTCCCCATTTTCCCCATTTTCCCCATTTCCCCTTTCCCCTTTACCTTCCCCATGACAATCCTTTCACCTAGCTAATGCAATTCAATCGATTGCCGTCGGTTTATCGAGCATTCATTAATATATACCAGCCATTCGTTTCGCACGGTTTTGAATTTCATTGTAAAAATTCCCCGAACAATTTTCAGCGAACCCGCCGGAAAACCGAGTTGTATGCCCGATTTATCGAGTGGGAATCAATTTGCGCTCCGGAGTGATTTTCTCCTGCATAATTATCGCGACTCTCGCCGCCGACTAATGTAATTTGCAGTGAAATTCTCTCGCGATCCGGCCAAGATTAGTTTGTTAAAAGCATGTGAGAAGTTCCCGCGCTCTCGATATTTTTGACAAATACCTGCAGGGCGATCAGAGTGCATCCCGTTTGTTTCTTGAGTAGATTACGCCTTGGCTCGATAGAGATATGGAGGCTAACCAAGTGTACTTTGTTAGCCTAACCAAGAGAATGGTTCTCGAAACTAGAATCAATGAATAGAGGATGCGCTCCGCTGATAAACTGACTTCTTCACTACGTCGATCGACTCTTTCTTCGTCGTTAATGCAATTTGTCGAAGTATGAGCAGGCTGTTATGCAAAACTCGGCACAGCATATATACCCCAGTATAAAATACAAAATAGCTGTTGTTACAAGGATTTCAGTCTTTTCATGACAAGTGACCACTTCATATTGGAAATTCATTGATTAAATAGTAGAGAATTTAAAAAAAAAAATACATAAAAATATGAAATTACCTAAAGCAATTGGCATATACCCTATTGTAACAAAGGCTTTCCGCAGAAGAATAATAGTTGCAGTGAAACGTGCGGAATCGATCAGCTAGAAAATGAATTTGTTTTGAACGTTTTGAAAAGAGATAGACATTACAGGTTGAGCATTAATTATCGGATCAAAGCAGTAGCAGCAGTAGCAGTAGAAGCAGTGGCAGCAACGCAACTGGCGATGTTGGATTAATCCCGCAGAACGTCAAGCCAACGGTTAGTTTCTCCTTCTCCCTCTCTCTCTCTCTCTCTCTCTCTCTCTCTCTCTGACTCTCTCTCTCTCTCTCCCTCTCTCTCTCTGGCTGCTCTCGCTCACTCTAATGTGGAGATATGACGTGAACCATGTGCTCGAGGGAGCATAGAAACCCAAGGCCGTTCATCGACCACAAGTGCGCCTCGGCCGGGCGCACTGGCCTGCTGCTAGCTGGCTCTTGTGCCTGGCTCCGCGTCTCTCCTCTCCTAGCTTGGTTCGCTCGGCTCGCTCGGTTCGCTGCTGCTGCTGCTGCTGCTGCAGCATAATTTGCCTACCCGACTATTCGCTCGCTCTCCTCCTCCTCCAGACACGCGCCTCTCGCGCCGTTTGATTCCACGCAGCGGAAAAACTTTACGCGCCCGAGCAGCGCCGGAATGAAATACTATTTTCCTGATTGCCAATCGGACGGAGCCCATTAGCTCTTCATTCACGTCGACGCCCTTCCAGCTCGCCGATCCCCTCCGCGCGCTGCGGCTTCCTTACTTCATTGACCGCTGCGCCTGCACCCAGCCCTCGTCGCAATTATTGTTGGCAGCTCGGCAGCTCGGCAGCTCTCCCTCTCCACCCCTCCCCCGCCATCGCTTTCCTGGCGCGAAAATTCTTTTTTAGCTCCTCTTGGCTTTGTGCTCCGCTGTGCACACCCAAATGGACTCGAGAATATCTGCAGACTTAACGCGATGACTGCTTATATATATATATATATAATTCCTTAGTTTCAATAGCTTTTTCAACTTCCCAACGACTCAACTTGCTACGCTTATTCTATTTGCATATCCCTCGCAAGCTGTGCATATGACGTTCCCTTTGCATAATTTAATGTTTTGTAATCATTGATGTAATCTCTGTGTATGGCAATCATCCTCAATCCTCCTTAAAGAAATGGCGCCCAAACTTTTACACATTCTTTAGGAAACTTTTTCTATAATGCATACATTTTTGTGGAGTCAACTTCTACTATTTTTCTTCTCATCTTATTTCAATGTCTGTGGAAAGCCGAGGAAATTTATGGACTCTTCAAATCCCTTACATAAGTACTTCGCAACTTTCTTATTCGAAAAGCCATCCATGATAAATAGATGAAAAACTGTTGGACTTCATTCACGGTATTGAGCGCTTGAAATTAATTATTTCCTAAATAGCCTCACCGTGCTACCACTTTAAAGCTAAACGAAAATCTAGTTTATTCGTAATTATCATAAAAAATGAATTAATCATGAAATATTTAATTAATTCCATTAATCATTCTCGCATATATCTTCTCGCGACTTAATTCCCAACAAATTTTCAGCTCTTGTAGTAATTAAAGGAAGCTATTCAGTAACCGATGACGATGAAACGGTTTAAATCAATATTTCATGAGGGAGACTAAGATGATATATCCCCTTAATTTATCAAAATGACGCGGCAACAGTTGTAACAGCGATTTATGAATTTTCATCGCGGTATAAGATGCATGAAGGAAATGTACGAGAATCAAAGATACGATTCAATTTTACCGAACTCGGGAATTCATGCCGATTTACTGAAATACATCAAAATAAAGATAAATTTTCATATTCAAGTGATAGGTAAGAGATATACTCACTTTCAAGAGAATACGACTATGATTTCTATCGGAAAAACCTCGAGGAAAATTTACCCGACAAAAGTCTCTACAAATTATGAATAGAATTGCATGAAAATTGAGTTACATTATGCTCGAATAATTCTGGGGGTACTATTAAAGAGTTTTGTCATTAATTCTGAATCAATTTATAATATCTCCGGTCAGATAAGTCTCGTATAGTTTGCTCGTCGAATAAGAATGGGTCAATCACGGTGGTAAAGAAGGCGTAGCTTGCTTTTAATTACTCGGATATGATACTGCGAATTTTCTGTCTCCAAACAGTAGGTGTGTCACTTTAAAGAAATTGTTAAAGCGACGAAATTATCGGCCACAAGCTAATTATGAATATCATTGAATCGTCGGTAATAAAATATTTGTCTCGTTGAGCCGATATTTAAAAGGCACAATAGTGCAAAGGTAGTATCCCCGAGCAACCCGAATATCCCTCAATTTCAGTTTGATTAATTAACGTTAGTTATTCCGTCATAATGAATCTCGTTTATTTGGGCTCCATTTTCTGATATTCAATTATCTCCAAAATTCGTTATTCTGGACTTTATTATTCTCGTATCGAGTTAACCATAGCAGCAGTCCCAGCAAGTGCGTTCGTCCGTCGCAGTAACTGGTCGATATTCTTGTCCGCTTTCATCGTAACTATAGCAACGCGCCTTGCAAGGAGTTTCTCGCAACGCCTAGTCACATAAGCCTCATCTTTAATGTCGCGCGTTCGCGTCCAACCTCCGCCACTTTCCCTGGAATTTCCACTTAATACCTTTTCAATTAAATCTAGCTCTGCTACTCTAATCTCAGCAGACAGATATGAATCCCCCACATGTTATTCAAGATCCGAAAATAAATTTCGAATCAAAGCTCAGAATGACTGATTCGAACGAGTCTATCTGATGTAGAGATAATTTGATACATAATACAGTGCCGAAGAAAGCCGCGATGAATGGAATTGACTCGATTCCATGTCTCTTCGAGCGCCGCCGAATCCCATTCGTAACAAGTTCATATAATCTTCCATTAGGCATATAAAGATACGCATTATTTGCAAAGTTCTGCATTGTACTCTTGCAGACTTATAGAATATACCTTTTGTGTAAACATATCGCTACTATTTATTTTTTTTATCATAAATTAATAAGAGCGGAAAAATTGGAAATGTAAACTTACTTTAAAATTATGAAAAAGTTAAATCGCGAAAGCAAGTTTATAACTAAAGCATATAACAAAGTCATAATAATTATAAAAAGCGCATAGGATCAGTAGACAACAACGAAAACAGAGTAATTATTTTAGCGAAACTTTTCCCCTGTAAATAATGAGCCAGCTACATACAATACTACCGCGATTTCGTTTTGATGCTGTTAACTAAAAGAGTAAAAAGACAATTGAAATTGCTCAGTATATTAGAAAGTCTGCAAAACTTTAAAGTGGCTTCTCATGCTTTAAATCGACAAGTGGCAAATTATATTCTCATTGGAATGATATTACAGACAGTGCAGAAAGGAAAATAACAACATTTTTCGTTGGCGAGCAAAAAAAAATCACGATATACAAATAACCTGTCCTACGATGCTTGGATAATCTTTTGCTACGAAGCATCGCCGGATCCGAACAAACAGCGAGCGAGAGAATGAGTGAGAGAGAGTGAGTGAGAGAGAGAGAGAGAGAGAGAGAGAGAGAGACAGAGGATGGCAGCCTTCGATCTTGTCGCCCACAGCCTAGCTGTTAGACCTTAATTAGAAATTAATGCATCGCGCGAAGCGCGACTTCAATGCTGTTAATGGACTTGCTATCGTTACCCGAACACAAAGCTCATTAATACAAAGGCCAATGAATTATGCAGTTATGTTGAGGTAGAAAGATTGAAAATATATAACAATTTGAAACATTATAAAAAGCTCATCAATAAACACATCTAAGATTCTATTATCTTATTGATCTCAACTTGGATTTCTTGAAAAATAATAGACAACAAACTGATATATAATAAGGAATCGTCGATTGTATATAATTAATTTAAAGTCGTTAGCACGATACTTAGTAATGGTATCACTTTGAAAGACTCGTTTTATTTCTATTTTCTTCATAACAGTACAAAATGTCTCATAAATATTTTATTCTAATTAACAAAGATAAATAAAATATGAAGCAATATATATATGTTTAAAGTATTATTTACGATAGAATCATTGTTAATTGAATAAATGAGCTCATGAATCTTTCTGACTCAATTGAAGAATAAATTTATATCATATTCAGAGCTGTCTAGTTCGATGGCTTTTATCGAAACGATAAACTTCAAAGCGTAAAAAATGGTTACAAATTGACTCGAAAAACTCGATAAATTCATCACTGAAAATATATATGATCTCAAGTGATAACTTTAAACTGTCAAATATCATTCTTTTATATATGCTTATACGATCATATATATTTATACAAAAGTTAATTCTATGTACATTTAGTGAAAAAGTACTCCAAGTGTTTTCAATAATATATTTTACGGAAATAAATACTATTTTTGTCATTATTAACATTTGTTTACTGAATATACAGGAGTATGCCACTACGTAGTCGTCAAAGATAAAACATTTTCATAGGATATCAAAAAACGCCACGGAAGTAATGCACTTAAGTACAATCTCGATTTTAATTAAAAACTACTCTTCAGAGGATGAGCAAGCGAAAATAATTAAAGCTGTTTTGTCTTATTTTAGACGACGTTATAATTTCAAATATACTTGAAATTTACCTATACAGATATTTTCAGAAATCACAGAGAACTTCTTACGTAATAAATAAAGTATATGTAAATGAAAATTTTAAAGTTAATTTTTCATTTATATATACTGCACCACCCAAGTATTTCAATTGAATTATAAAGAAAAAAATATGTTTTTAATATCAGTGAGGCATTGTATAAAAGCAAAACGCTTTTAGTAAATCTCCCGTAATAAAATTTCAGATTACTTTATGTATTCGCAGAATGGTTTTTCCATAAATTAGTACACAATTCCAGTGCAAATATTTAAAGTATAATTCGGCATACCATATCATTAAATTCTTTACAGTTCACTTGACCTATTTCAGAATAATATTTGTATAAATCCAGGCGATAATTATGCTTGAGCTTGTTTGTAAAGAAACTTTTACATGAAGAAAAAAGGAGTTTCATTTCAAAGAGTAAAAAGATATTCTTCTTTGCGGACTTCATCCAAATCAATTGAAATACAAAATACCTGTCCACTTAATTCCTACAATATTATCAGCTGCAGCCAGTCTGAGCTTGGAAATTTTGATTATAGGTATTTTATCATCAAATCAGCCTGCAAGAGTTGAAATCTGTCAAGTAAGAGGATAAGAACACACGTATAGATGGAAATTGAAATGTTTACGGCAGGCCGGAGAAAACGTAATCTTTGCACGAAGAAACGGCCAAGAATAAGTATCAAGTATTACTTTGACCTGCAATCGGGGAATTTATGCTCCTCGCGACAAGCGATAAAAGTGGTGGAATTTTTTAATTTCAGGCGAGTATAAAGGACACTTACCAGGCCAAATATCTACAGGTTGTTCATTATTCTGTTGGGCGCGAGGCGCTCATGCAAGTATGAATGTGCCGATTTCGTTAGTCGCACTCCTGGCTGCGATCCAGGGTATTAACACTGTGCGACGTTATACAAATGTAATCTAACCCTCTGTCGACGTCGACGCGTGTTCGCGCCTCGGTTCGCGCCTCGGTTGGCGCACTGCTTCATACGTGATTTAAGATAGACAATGGGAGCTGCTCGTTTATCTTCTCGCGCTAAATGCTATTAATTCCTCAAGTGGGAGTATTACGGACATTTTTACGAATCGCTCATTTCGGCAGCTCTGCACATTAATCTTTTCTACCTATAAATGTATGTAAGCCATGGGCTACATTATTAATATGGATCAGCTTTTAAAGATAATTATAGCAACGTCTACTACAAAGAGAACCGAAATAAATTCTCTACACTACAATAAATTCTCCTTTGAAAGATCTTGAAATAGTACATAAAATTTAATATAATTTTTTAACATGCACGCAAAACTGTTTGATGAAACAAGTCAATTAAACATACAGTTCCATTACATCCGTACATGTATGTAAGCAGATGCATTTAAGTGGTAGTAGTTTTCAATGTAAAGGCGTAAAGTGGTCTTTTTTGCATGTGCCAAGTTGCTCGAATGCCCGACTCTTGAACAATATATATTGCCCACTGATAAGTTATACTGTGAGTGTAAAGAAAGTTGTCCGTATACAGGGTGTTACTTTTACGCTACAAGTGCTAAAAAAATTTAATGTATATAATAGTACATTTCGATACTAGTTTAATAAAGTGATTTTACTCTCGTATTAGTTAGTTTACACGAGTGTGAAAAAGTCACCCGAAGGTGGAATCCATTTCTCGCTCATGTATTGAACTGTATTTTATAGCACAGCGCGCGTGTGAGTTCAATTCAACGCATGCGTCTTTTTCCCGTGTGCGATAAATCGAACTTCCACCCGTAGTACCATAAAAATATTTGGACCCATTTTCACTTTGCCTCATACTATAGTTGCAAAATTTCTTTTTGCACTTCAAATAGATAACCCTATTAACGATTCTTAGATAAGAAGTTTTACATAATTTTTTTTTATTTTAGTTCAAATAAAACAATGGCAATATACGAATCACATCCAAAGATCAGCGACAGTCCTTGTCAAAAATGAAAGTAGTGTATATGTCGCTACAATTATGCTTAAAAATACTCATTTCGTGGCATAGAACTGTCAACTTCCCTCGTAGCCTTTTCTAAAAATAAGAACAACTTTTCCTTTGCTCTTATCGGTGGAAGCAGCGAAATGAAATTCCCTTTGCTCTTAGAGGTGAATGAGGCGAATGACCATCGCGTAAGATTGAAAAGCCTCTGGGCTGTTGGAGAGAGAGAGAGAGAGATAGAGAGAGAGAGAGAGAGGACAAGCTGAGAGGAAAAGAGAAAAAGAGAGAAAGAGAGGAAGCATAAGCAGCTTGCGTAGGATAACTCGCGCGACAAGTAAATTTACCGAGGCCAAGTTGCTCTTGGGTTACTATAAGAGTATTACTTTCAGTACCATAGGTGTAAAAGGGCTCCGGTCGCGGCAGTTTAAGGCGCCACTTAGGAATTGAAGCTGGTGCTCGGAAAAGGGAGAGAGACGGTCGACTCTCATCAAAGTCTTTCACGATCGACGCACTAAAACACGGCGTAGCGATCGTACGCAAGCTAAGGCGTTTTAATAAAACTGAAAGTCCCTTCTTGACGCCTCGCGACTTGTTCGCGGCCTGCACTGGGAAAGAAGAAGAAAAAAGCTGAGGAAACAGCTGAGAGAGCGAGAGAGCGAAAGAGAGAGAAAGAGAAGAGAGAGAGAGAGAGAGAGAAAGCATTCATGTAGCTGTAGCTTTTTATTTTTACGGCCGTCGTTCGGAGAGCGTTGCCGCACAGGAGAATGGATGGAAAAGCAAAGAAAAAAGGAAAATAAGGCGAATAGGTGGTTGGAGCTGTGGAGGAAGACTCTAAGAGAAGTGGCGAGTTGCCAATTGACGTCTTTTGAGTTGCACAGAACCCGAGCATGTATGTATAATACATACATATATATATGTATATACACGTGTATATGTACATTAATAATACATACATATAATAATACTACAGGAGTTACGAGAGCAATCCGGTTTAATTCGATGGAATTGCCAATTCACAAGCTCTTCATTTCTCTCACCCTTTTTACATTTTCCGCGTCTCACTTTTTCTGCCCTCCTCCTCTTCTTCAGCTTTTTCTGCATTAGGGAGCGAGAGAAGCTCATTCGACTTGCAAATTAACTAAGCACTAAGTGTTCCTCTATGGATGAATTTTCCAATTCTGGCATTTGTATACACGACAAAGTAAAAAGTGCCAACTGCAACTGCAGTATAATTTTAAATTGCACATGAAATTTTTACAATTCTACTCTAACACATTGTATCAGTAATGCGGCAGCGTATCACATTTTATATATACCATTCACTTGTAGAAAAATGAAATTGAGGAAAAGCTTCTCAGTATATTTTATAATTATATAATAGCTAAGCTCCGTATGAGACGAAATCTTGGGAAAATATTTATATGAGAGTTGACAAGGCTTTCTTATCTTTTCTATAATTCAGTAACTATATTTTTTTCTGACATTAAGAGCAGCTTGATTTTTTTTCTTCACCATCCGGGATAAGTTTTTTTTCCACGATAGAGAGAGAGAGGGAGCAAAATGATAGCGACGTCTTGTCGACTAATTCCCAGTTGTTATATATACACGACTATTCTTATTAGGAATGTAAATGCGGTAATTTGGTGGGGTAACCACTGGGGAGCGGAGCGAGGGCAATTCCTTTGAACGTTGTTCCGGCGCGACCGAGCAGATGCACCGGGTGGGTAGTGGAGGCGCGAAAAAAGAAGAAAGGAAAGGGGCCAAGTTTGTTCTTGCGAGCACCTCAGCCGAATGTGCAGTGCGCGGCCTGAAATTACTGGATCATGGTCGAGTGCGTCGAGTACGCGGGACCGATTAACGAGCTCGCGAGCCTCCCGGGCACACTTTTTTCCCTAGCTCTGAGCTCTCGGCTGATGACTTGCCACTGCGCGCGGACTAATAAGAGACGCCGCTGTATTCTCGGCTTACCGCGCGGTCCATCGCCAATGGGCGAGTAGCCATCAAGCGCATCATTTATATTTTCGCCGAGCTGCTTAATTCCACGCTGTTTTCGACTACTAGGAATAACTCGTGCAGAAACGAAATTTGAAATTTCATTCGTATTTATGAAATATACGTTTTATAAAACTTTCAAATTAAATTTATTAAAGCTTTATCGCGGAGCTTCGCCGAAGTATAAAATCATTTCCCCGTAAAGCATATAATTTAGCACTGGGAATGAGAGAGGAATAATGTTCCGACAAAAACATTTTTAATTATATAAAGTAAATTTAAATATTATATTTAAAAGATTCAACATTTTGTTAATATTCAATTGCAGTATGAAAGCGTATAAAATAATATCGAAGCAGGTGAAACACTTATTTTGTAACAGTTTTCTCCCACAGCTTTGCATTCTTCAGTGGTGGCATAAGCCAAGTACTTTGTCAAGATGCAAGCAAGGAATGGTCAGTCGATGTAGGCTTTACCGCAAATAGACCAAACGTAGGACTAAATGGGGTTTCAGAATGTTTTGGCGAATGCTTCTTTTGGAGAAGGAGATAACTGTAGAAGCTAATGGAAAGAAGCGCGTGTCTAACTGCGTAGCTCATCCATTCGCGGAAGGCTTTTGCGAAATAAGGAGCAGCAGGAGCAGGAGGAGTAATATTTTCACGCCATAAACGTCTGCGGTATCATATTACGGCTGAAATCAAGAGAAAGTAGAGAGGCAGACAACATTCCGCTATAAAGCAATTTCCGAGAATTAACATGCCGAGGCTCCCTCGCGGCGGAGGATCCGCGAATTTCCCTCCCGAGGCTAATCCCGCGCCGCCATCTAATCCCGAGCTCGCCTTCCCCTTGGCTTTGCCCCTCGGCTTTGCCCACGAGTTTGCCCCGCGGGTTCGCCCCCTTGGCCACCGACAGCACAGGGCCCCCGGAGCTACACGCCGCCAACACGCGAATGCAGATTTGGCTCGGGTCAACCCCGTACATACCTAGTATAGGTCGCAACTCATTAGTAGCGGATTAAGACACGTCGCGCGCATAAAGAAGCAGTCGAGTCGGAGTCGAGTCTAGTCCCGGCAGCTAAGCAGAGAGTCGCTATATGCACCGCGGGAAAACGACGCGCGCCTCGTCCCCGCGCTGTTAACCATCACCGCCTCGGTCTCTGCGACGAATAAAAAGCAAAAGCAAGAAAGGTTGCTGCTACTGCAGCCGTCCCGAGGATTTGTCGGGGCTCGGGACACGGGGGGCCGAGCCGGTCTGCAGCGGAAGAATCGATGGAGCCGGGGCTCCGAGACCAACACAGCTCTCTGCTGCTGCTGCTGCTGCTGCTGCTGCTGGAGAGGATATGCTCGCGGGCGAGGAATCGAGTCCATTATCGCTCGCTGGCCAGGTATATACTCGCCATTACCATCGATATTCGTTTAACGCGTCGTTTCACCCTCGCGAGCTCCGACGACAAACAAGGGACCGCCGCCCGCCGCATCGAGACCGAGGAAATATGAAATTTAGGGTCTTTCTCCTCTCTCTATCTCTCTTTCTCCTCGATAGTTGCCGGGCGTGTCGCCGCGCAGGCTCTTGCTCTGGCTCCGGCTCTGGCTGCGGCTTCCGCTCCCTCTCCTCCCCTGCCCCACCCCACCCACCCGCTCTCGAAGGAGAAAGCAGGGAGACAAGAGAAAAGAGAGTTTTATGGCCGGCGCGCTTATGCGGCTAACGTGATCTTTAGCTGAACGGATGGCTCGTGCCGAGGGTGCCAAACGGAGATCTTCCCTCTCCGGCCTCGCCCGCCTGCCTCGCTCGCCTGCCGCGTGCCTGTCCCGTGCCTGCCTCGTGCCTGACTGCCACCCTTAGACCGCCATACATAAACTTTAATACGTGTATATGCACGCGCACAGGCGCCAGCGAGTATATGTGTATAGTGCCGAGAGTTATACACGTGTTGGAGAGGGCGAGAGAGGGTTTACGGCAACAAACACGCGTTAAAGCGGCGCCGGCGCCCCGCCAAACTTAATCTGTCCCCCCTGTCGCGGAACAACTATATATATATATATATATACTTGTTCCATTCGTGGCCGGGCCGCGCATTCTCTATGATGCAATAAAAACAAACTCGGACGGATTTCAAGACATATATACTATACATATATGTACACAACTGCTGCACGAATTCCTTTTCTCGCTCTCGCTCAAGCCACCTGCATTCAGCTGGCATTTTATTATTTTTTCAACTTATTTTCGCTCATTTCGATCTACTACGATAAGGGATTAATATTAGTGCTGGATTTCATTTGGACTTTGCTGCAGTAAAGCGAAATCCCAGCCAGAAATCCAACTTTTACTCGTTAAATCTTCTGTCAACTTGAAGAAATTTCGTGCTTTAGAAATGGAATTTGATTCAATCTTGAAATTGAACTGCAATTTCCGAGACTGTGTATTGAGGAAATAAATAATGTACTTCTTTTCTGTTCTTTTTTTTCAATACGTATTTATTCTTACACATATGTATATGTTTATAATATGTGATGGTTCATGGAATGATTTTAAGAAGTAGTCTGGAAAAAAATCTGTAAGATCAAAAGTTATGCTCAGTGAAAAAAGGGCAGAAGAGAATATAAAAGTTGATTCTGCACTGTAGGCCCACGGGAAAGTTGCAGGTACAAAATAAGGTTCGATCAAGGAAACTGTGCTGGATCAATGATCAAGAAGGGAGGCTATTGATTGGGTCCTTAAAACGGACTAGTTCGATGCGAGTTGATTCCAGCAGGAAAAGTCGATCGAATGCAGGCTGCGAGGAATATTAGTACCTCACGCCTTATGGGCATGATAACGTAGCGCGTCTCCCCGTCCTCTGCGCGGCTGCATGCGACTCTGATCGTGTTCATACAATAATGAAGATAAGCCGACTTGACGGAGATCGCGCGCTGCTATCTATTATTGAAGGTCTCGAGTTCACAATAGCAGGGACATATATTGAGGAGGGATTTTAACCGTGTCGATGTGGTGCAGCGAGAGGTTGGGGGAGAGAGGTAGAGAA
>UELV01089762.1:19080-49761 GCA_900490015.1 Megastigmus stigmatizans
AGAGAGAGAGAGAGAGAGAGAGAGGAAACTCAAATCCCGCCGGCTAGCAGCCAATTATTCAGGATCCTTTCTCGCGAAATTCTAATTGCGTCGGCAGTTTCTCGGCGCGCCGAAAGATCTATGCGAATCTGCTGTTGGCTGCAGAAATGCAAGCCGCGCGCAAGATAAATATCGCTGAGCTTATACGAGAATGACTCCGTGGCTCCGTGGCTCCCTTCTCCGGCTGGCAGCAGCCCCTCTTTATACGGCTGCACTTTCAATTCAACAGCAGAAATTACCACCTACGCTCCCGATTCTCACTTTACGCGCCATTGGTCACCAATCTCGGAAATGAAACTGCGTCTCTTCTTTCGCTCGAGCTCCGGCTAAAGTGCCGAGCCGTCCGGGAAACAAACGGCAGGAGGGAGCGAGGACAACGGACGGGCCAAGAATAATCACATTAAACACCGGGGGCAGTTGGACGGTCGGCCTCTTTACTCAGCGCACAACTGCGCAGCCTTGTGAATATAGGTAATAGGGTTGTATAGGTACTAGGGGAAGCGATCGGGAAAAAAAGAACCGCCAAGAACCGGGGGACGGAAGACGGGAGAAAGGTTGTAAAATTCAAATAAGTATTTGTGGCCGGGCCGGGGGAGTTAGGAGTCGCTGCCCGCCGCACTGAGCTGAGCACGACTCGCAATAAATGGCGCAAATTAAGTAAGCCAGCCGCGAGTGCAGGAGAGGAGCTGGGAAGCTATAGCAGAACTGGTCGGTCTAAGGTGCTTTTCTACCGCTATTGTATTTAACTTGAAGGGATTTGCTCCCGCTCTCGTTTCGACGAATTCCAGCTAATGAATCAGAATGCGGGAGTCGGAAACTGGGGGAGGAGGGGGGACGGACGAGTCGAGCACAAAGGCTAGGCCGGGCGAGCGCGCGGGGCTTGGGAGTACAAAAGGGAACGACGTATCTCATCAGGAAGAGAGGCTACGACACTAAGTTAAGTGGCTCTGCTTTCCTTCCTTCCTTCCTTCCTTCCTTCCTTCCTTTCTCCCTCCCTCCCTCCCTCACTCTCTCCCCCCATCCCTTAGTTCCTTTCTTCCTTGTTCGCTTGCTCGCTTGCTTGCTTCTCCCCTCGTGCCCGCACCTAATCTTGGCCTCTTCGTTAACTTTAGCTTCGAGGCGCCCAAACAATTATCAGATGTCACGCGACGCATCTCCTTTGCCATACGATGGATTATACGGTGCGCGTGGAGAAAAGTGCAGCAGTCGCGTCGCGAGAGAGGCGCAAAAGGATAGAAACTCGCGAATGACGGAGTAGCTGCTCGTTAACCTGCAGCAGCGACGAGCTACAGACGAAACGTTTCATTAATATAACGCTCTCGCGAGCATCTGCAGCCAGTCGCGAGTCGAGGAAGGGCGCGGTACGGGGCAAGCCTCTGCTCCCCGACTCCCCTGCAGTCAAAGCCTGTCATTTGCTGAAACTCTATCTCGAGTGAAAGGACACTGGCAAATCAATTGTCAAAGACCCAGGCTGCACCGGCGCTGCACTTGCGCGACTTGCGACGACGAAAAATTTCCCTCTCCCAGACCCTGGGACCGGTTTTTAGAGCGACTGCAGACTACAACGCCGACTCGTCCTCGCTCGTCCTCACTTGATATTGCGTCGTTTGTAAATAAACCTTCCTGCACGAGTGCAGCAGTTTACCGCTATAGTTGCCTTACATATTTATATTTCGCCGCCGCCGTCACTGCCGCTGCTGCTGTTCCTAATTGGAATCTTATAACAAAAGCGCTATTCACTTCGTCACTGAATTTTCTTCTAATTAAACGAATATTGCAAACAGCGCGTGTCATGTTCGACGATTCATGCAGTAGGAATTAGTTGCAATTGTACACCGATGTCTAAGTCTCTGACGACTATCGAGATTAGATAATACAGCTCCGATGAAAATGATTTATGAATATAGATAAGCAGTATTATCTTTGTCAATTCGACACTTATACAATAGATCCGATCTAAATCTCCTATCCTTATCTCGATATATCTATCGCTTGGAGAACTTGGAGAAAGAGTGTTTGGCAATATTATTGCCTTTGCTCCATTGATTGATCGGCGTATACTACACTATATAATTCCTGCAAGTCATTAGTCATAGGTAGTATGCAAATACAACTTTTCTATCAATCACACAAAATTGGATATCACAATTAAAGATACTATCAACTCGAAAAAACGATCTTGATTCTATTAAAAACAATGATTGCTAGTTTGAAGTATTTGTCAAGTGCAGGATAATGAGCGACAAGTTGAAGAATAACGAAGAACTGTACAACAGTTTCTGAAGCAGATTGCACGAGTTAATGAACCTGACAAAATATGACAAATGGTGTCTGAAAAGGTCGGAGTCAGCAAATACGTATTATGAATGTAAAATAAAGGAAGATTCATATGTGCAATAGGAGAAATGAAAATTTTGCATCCATTATGTTATGGTACTACAACAGAAAAATTAAAAATTCCAAAAATTATGTCTCTATCAAATTCTTTAGATAATATAGTATATTGAATAAAAATTAGTATAAAGGAGTAGCAGCAGCAGTTAACGGGTTAAAAAGTGTTTTTGAAGAAATTCAAGCATATACATTAGTCAGGGCAGAGACTGGATTACAAGAAGAATAGCAAAGTTATAAAGCAGCTGTAGGCAAAGCTGCTAAAATATTTGAATAACAAGGCTGCAGGAACGTTAGTATAAGGGAAATGGGGAAAGGGGGGGAGAGGGCGAGGTAGTGGGAGAGAGCAAAAGTTTTAATGATGTTACTCCTTTCCGGAGTGTTAAAATCAAAAGTTCTTTCCCCAGCTGGGAAACTGTTTGATACCCGAAGTAAACTCGTGATAAGATACCAATGGGGCCGCTCACCACCCGCGGCGGCGGCGGCGGCGGCGGCGGCTCTGCAGCTGAATAGCTCTACATATCTCTTGGAAGTTCTCAAAGTGCAGCGTCAAAACGCATTGTCAGCAGCGTGCCGAAGCACGGCAGTCCTTTCTCCTGCGTAGCAGCCTCCTTTCTTCGCTCTCTTCATTGCCCCGCTTATACTACACGCACTTTATTCATGCGCTCGCTATACGTAATGAAGCGAAAAAAAAATAACAATTTCCTGGGCCGCGGAGTAGCCCCGTATTTATATAACGCGGCGCGCGATGCGCATTTTCTTCTTCTGCACTGGCGGAGGCGGAGCCAGAGGGAGACAGAGCTCTGAGAAAGCGTCATTAGCTTTACGATCGCGCGTTACGAATGCAGATGAAGTATGCACAAGAGCCGGGGGGGAAGCCGGGGAAGGATGGGAGGGGGCAGAAGAGGGCGATAAATTTCAAATTCTATTGCCAGATACATTCCCGCCGCCTTGTGGTCTACACTCACTTTCTCTCTGTTTATATACGTCTCTCTCTCTCTCTCTCCCCTAGCTAGGGTATATATCCCCTATATATGTATACAGCCCCCCCACACACACGCGCGCTCGCGCGCATGTTTATATAGAGGCAGCGATGCAGAAGCGGCAGGACTGCTGCGCTACGCGTTACGCCATCGTAATTTAATGGCTGTTTGCGACCCATTTGCGTTTCCCAGTTGCGACGGCAGTCCTGCGCGCGCGGAGCGGCCAATCGTGGATATCGCCAAGAAAAATTCCCCTCCCCTGCCGAGCTGCCGACGGAGCTTTTCCTCTGCTTGGCGAACCGCGAAAACATGCGACAGTCGCGCAAATTTTTCACCTCCATCCTCTCTCTAATGTAGCTCCATGCATGCATAAGTGAGGCATACATCACGCACACCGCTCGAATAAACAATGGCTGGAAAAAGGAGGACGTGATCGATACGGTCCCATGTATAAAAGCTACACCGCTACACTGCTTATCGCGTGTATTATACAAATCAATAAGCCAACTATTCGAGCCTTTAAATTCTCCCTCCCTGCAGTTCGCTTCTAACTTTGCACTACAGCGGGGGGGTAGAAATCAATCCTGCTCGTAGACACGTATTTCAAATATTTGCGCAATTGCGCAATTGTGGACTACGTGTAATAACTGAGAAATCCAAATATTCCACGCTCGAACAAGTCGCACTATTTTTTTTTCTTTTTTTTTTTACATCGATTCCATCGTAAATGCAACCTGCGCACTTTACGCTCAGAACTTCGTAAACGCTAATATAATACCAACAAATTTCATTGTTTTCCTTTTTGTTGCCGTTGACAAAATCAATCATCGGCTTATAAATTGATTAAACCTACCGTTTCAAAATTTATCAATCAACAAATCTACTAGCAGCTAAAGCTAATTGTTTAATAACAGAATAATAGTATAAATATTGATTCTGCAGTTACGAGAGAGAATGTGTTTTTATCAATCCTCGATGAAAATTCGAAAACTATAGGTAAGTTCTACATTAGGCATTTTCTCGATATGGTTCACGACAAGTCCATAAGAATATAATCGAAGAGGTGAAAATCGCAGAAATAAAAGTAAAGAATAAGTAAATATTTTTGATTTACCCTTAATCGAAGATCTCCGACGGTCCAGACGCGGCTCGCGAAGTCATTGGAAGCTCCTAATATGTAATGGCCCGTTGAGTCGAAGTCCACAGACATGACACCGGCGTTGCTACCCACAAGCATCCCTTTGCACTCGTAACCTCCTGAAATTGATACTGCTACATTATCAAATTTCCGAATGCACACAGGCAGGTACATATACATTTATATACACGTGATAAATAAAGCTTTATATAATATATATGTACATTATTAATGCAGATTTGATCATTTGAAAGCAGCTTATTAAAGTAGTAAGAGATTATTATACATATAGATGTAACACTACTAACAGAACGAACCATCAGACTTGGTTCAATGGCTTAATTGTACACAAATACGGCATATGCACCGCTTAATGTTAGCCTTTGTTATTGTTAATTGCGTATATAATGCGGTTGCGTTGGGTGAAATGAAAGTCCTAAATGCTAGATCTTAATATTATAAGGAGTTTAGGGCAAGACAAGATACGGTCTGTTTACAAGGGAAACAGTTTATGAGCATGTTCATAAAGTATTAATTTAATTTAATTACACACTTATATATACGTGCGTGTATATACAGGAGGTGTCGGTCGAGCGGACGGCGGTTGTGTGTACATATTAATGTTATTAAAATTAGTGATTACTCGGAAGGGAGCGTAACAAGGAGGCATGAACCTGTTGATTTTTCATAAAACGTCTCGTTAAGCATGACTGCACATGCAGACTAGGAGAAAATCGGTGGGCCAGCTCGTGTATATATAGATGCGCTCGAAGAGAAATAAGGAGAGCTAGCTGGTAGGAGAGCGCGAGGAAAAGCCTCTACCTACTTGTATAGTTGTATAGGCGAGGCGAAAGCGGCCGTGAAAGCTCGCGAATCTCTATATCGGGGAGCGGGGAAAAGATGAAACGGGACGATAGGTGGAAAAGAAAGCTCCAGCTACAGCTGCATGGGGGGAGAGAAAGGAAAGAGATGAAGCGGCGCGGCGGTGAGCGTGTCATTGTCTACAGAAAGATCACTGCACTCGCTTATACTCGTCGCTAGTCGTCGTCATCGCGGAGGACGGGAAGACGTTTTTTATACCGCAAGCGCTCGTGCAGCAGCAGCAGCTTGGCTGCGTCAAGAGAGGTAAGGCAGGGAGAGAGAGGTAGAGAGGGAACGAGCTTTTATCCTCGAGAACGCGCCCGCGCGTACTTTGTGTCAATTGTTGGGGAAGCGCCGAGTGTATACGAGCCCGGTAAGCTGTACGTACGCGTATACACGTATATAGGTAGGCAGCTGCGGCGGAGCTAAGCGCGAATGCACATATACTGTAGGTAGAGTCGCAAAGAGCACAAGCGCACTATCGCGTAAATGGTCTTTGGTAATGAGCACGCGGGAGAGGCAAAAGAGGAGTATAGGAGGGAAGGGAAGGGAAGAAAAATTGAAAGGGAAGCGTACCGCGGCCGACTCTTCAGCAAGAAGCGCAGCAGCAGCAGCAGCATCAGCTTGCAATTGAACCAACTTCACACTGCGCGCAGAGGATTACGAAAATAACGAGGCACATTAAATAAATACCTCGGGGCCTCTGCTGCTGCTGCAGCCCTGTCCAACAACACTTGTAAGATAATGCGAATCTTAGCGTCAACTGGGCGCTTACTTGAATGAGGATTTTCCTTAATATAATGGACAGGGCCTCGAGTAAGTACGCGCGCGCGCATCCAGAGGAAAGAAGCCTGCATTCAAGGGCCCTCCTTTGTTCTCTACTCGCTTTCCATTCTATTGCATTATTTTGTCTAGTTGGAGCAAAAAAATACGGGCCGTGAATGAGGAGCGAACTTCTTGAGAAAGAAAACGTTTCGCGCCGCACCGTCGCCTCCTCCTTTATTTTCATGAAATAATTATTTTTTCGCCCCGGAGTTCAAATCCCGACCAAAGCTTATACTTCTTGGAAAACTTACCATTATGGCACAATTACTTTATAACTCAATTCACGTCCTACTTAACATTACATTACTTACGCCTTACACACTTTCAGCTTTTCTTTTCTTTTATTATTATTCTTATTTGCGGTATTATTATTCATCTCTACTGAACGATAATTTCATTTCTATATATGTGCATCAACAATTTACCTTTATTAACCTGTTGTTGACGACAAAATAATAATTTTTAATTTATTATTTTGTCGTCAACGTCCATTGTCGTGCTACGCATTTATTTTGAATTTCAAGACGCATCATTGATACAAAAATACATCAACGGTATCTATGTTCAATCGTATATTTTACAGCCTATCATAGAGAAAAACTCTGTGTTATCTAGGCATACCAATTTTTTAAGGGAATCAAGGTATGTGGCTTAAAAATATCCATGATTCGATATGTTTAAACTGAATTGTACACAAATGAGAAATCATAAAGCACTATAATTGCACTATCAATATCCATGCATGCTTCGCAACAAACATCTATATATATATCTTATACTGTCATAATAATGAGCAACAAAAATACTGTCGTTAAACTTTCATTAAATTACTTTTAACTTTAACGCATGATATTTAAGTATAGGAATATTCAATATATTTCAATATGAAAAATTCAATATTTCAAATTAAAAATTGACCTGCGCTGTAGTATCAAGATAAAACGAATTTTTAATTCATTTTTCTATATATTAAAATTACCGTGAAAAATCTGATATCGCAGATACCGGGAAATCTATACCACAATCTTTTTGGTAAATGATATTATAAAGTTCATGCACTACTATACGCAATAAATAATCCTCATTATCTTTCGCTTTTCCTCGCCTCTAGATAATTGCGATTTCAAGCATAATTTTCAATAATACCTACAATAGTTTTAAAACCAAAATAAAAATCGTTCAAATTAATTCTAGAAAACTGAATTCTAGAAATACCTTTTCAATTTGTTTAAAATACAAGCTCAGTGTAAACTACTGAACTTTATATTCATCATTTGCAATTTTTTTGAGTACTTTCCCTCCATGCATTTTAGAAATTCGTAGTAAAATCCTTTATATAGTAAATTCCAAAGTGTAAGATAAAATTTTGTGTGCATTTACTGGAGCCTTTGAAAAGTTTCAATTGCCGAAATTTTCATTTGCATCTCAGATTTTCTGAAAAATATTTGGGTAGTTATTCTAAATATTTATGAAGCTATCGGTGACATGATTCCAGAATAGCATACTACTAGTAAGTATAAATCTCTGATACTGTAAATTTCCAGATAAATTTTAGAATGTCAAAGACAAAGTAGACAAATTTTTAATTTTCAATTTTCAAATAAATTGAAGACGATCTAAACGTAGGTATGTTGTTGAACTTACCTCATTGGCTGCTTTATCAGCATAAAACTTGAAAGATTTTTATTCATATCTTTAGCTTGACTCACTTAACATGAATTTCTCCCACACATTCGTGCATACATGTGCGTGTACGTATTGAATAATTTAACATAAATTATTCATAGACCATACAATCCTCTTTATTAAAGCAATGTAATAGAATGGTAAACTACCCTACCACATGCACTGCCAGTTTTAAATAAGTATTATAAATTTAAACGAATTTTCTAGAGAACTCGTTCTACTAAGGCATCTACTTTAGTATGAAGATTATGTACCTGCAGTGACACTTTAAAGCGATTGCTTTGAAATTGATTAGAATTTCTATCATTAAGTTAGGTAACCGTAGATAAAAAAATATTTGCATTATACTACTACTAATTACATCTTTGCTTTGCTTTGCTTTGCTTTGCTTTGCTTGAAACTGCACATAATAAAATGTCCAAGGAAAGAATATTGAACTTTTTTATCCTCTCATGGATATATTTTGTTCATAATACAAACTTCTTAAAAATGACAGTGTATGGATTTTGTATATAAGTCTAGAAATAAGGGGAGGAGATAAATATGTTTGGGCGGCAAATGATTTAATAACAAAGCAGCATCAGCTATTTAATGAAAAGCCGTGAAAAGTTTAATTACGCGGGTTAACAAGCGTGACGCGAAAGGCATCGCAAGCGTAATGGGCCGCATGCAATCAAACAAATGTGTTTCACATATAGTAGGTAGGTAAATAAATGTATATTCCACTGACTGAACGACACACCGACAAGGTTCATTGGAGCTTTTTCGCCAGCTGCGTCACATAAAGAGAGCTACTCAAAATTGTATCTGATTCTCATTTGTCTGGTGCAGTGGCGCGCGGCATTTAATTAAGTTACGCTCCCATTACATAACAAGTGGCCGCCGCGGCTGTTTCCCTGCTCTGGCTCTGCTCTGGCTGCGCCCTGCCATTTTCAATCTCGCGACGCGAGCCCAGGACGGACAGTGGCAGCGACAGCAGCAGCCAAATCGAAACGAGCCAAGGCAAACAACAAACGATGCATGTGCGTATACGTGTCGGCTGCCGCGAGCTCTTTTTTTCGATGCGGAGGAGGTGCAAACTCCAGGGAGGATTAATCGTGCGGGTCGGATTAGATAGCGCAGTTTCCCCTTTCACGAGGAATGATTGCATGAGTGAAGAAAGCTTAAAAAAGTGCAGATCCTTTTACCTTTGCTTATGTCCCATAACTTGACTTTCCTATCGGCGCCGCCGGTAGCCAGAATTCTCTCGGTTGGTGACCATCTGACTGCGTTCACCTCGCCCTCGTGCGCGTTCTGCAAGGGGGTCCAGTGTTTTCATTACATTTATACACATTTTCCTCGTGCTAAACGCATTCAAGGACTAAAATATGATATGCATGAGATATGCAGACAATAATATTGCCTCGCATGGATGTTATAATATATTCAGCTATAGATGCAGCTGTTTGCTCGGAAAAAGTGGGACTATGATAAAATTTGAGAAAACTATACATATATACTATACTTCACATATTCTGTGCAGTGCACTGCATACATATATATATATATATATATATATACTATATACTATATACTATATACTATATATATACATATGTATATTATTTGGGTATAGCCGGTATAGGTATAGCATCGGCTGCAGTTGCTGCGGAAGCTTGCTGTACAGAAACGAAATCTCCGAATACATTACTTTGACTACTCGTGCAGATTAAAACCCTTATGCGATTCGGCGCTTTATACGAGATCCTCTCGCTCTCTCTCCTCTCTCTCACGTGCTACGTCGCAAAACTCATTGCGCTGATGGATTAAGTTCGGTGCACCGCTTCAATTTGTTCGGCCATTTCTATACATTATACACGTGCATCTATATAGGTGCATTCGACTCACGCTGCAGAATGTATTACGCCCGAAAGGTACGTGCACATGTGCTCGGTATGGCTGGTAGTGCGAGTCTCTGTGCAGAGCTAACCAGAGGCCAAGCCTGTGTAGGTACCTACTTGTTGCGCGTGCCCGGGGCCCGTGAAATTCGCGCTCGACCCGTAGACCCATAGCCGTTCTCCCATCAGTCCCATCGGTACCCAAGTTTTTCTCGTTTCATTTGCCAAAACGGCCGCACCGGTTAGTCGTTCAAGGACACTATCTTATCTTGTTTATCTCGATTATCGCGTATGCGCGCCGTGTTCTAATACACCGTTTCCCATGCAGGACTAAAGCGATTCGAGCAAGCTTTAACACCGCTTGGACTAATTTCGATTCATTGCTGCATCTTCCTTCACGGAAAAATAAGAAGATTTTAAGCTACATACAGACATTAAAATCAGCTTGCAACAAATCCATATTTCTTAATAGTTAACAAATCCATATTTCAAGACTATTCGCGATTCTCTATCAAATAACCCTTTCTTCTTATTAACTTTCCAATGAGAAACATTCATTTATCCAAATTTGAAGACATTACGAGCTTAACTCAAAGCCTTTCGTTTTTCTGTGCAGTAAGGAGAATGTTATGAGCACTAATTTTTGAAAGTGAAATTTTCTAATAATATTCATAAGCCATTTTTAAGTCAAACAATATATATATTTGAAATTTAATATCTAAATTAAAAGTTATATATTTATCCATAATCTTTTTTCTCTTTAATACTTGTAATTTCTAATTATTTATTGCCTTCTTTTACCGAATTTACTTTATAATCTATTGTTAAATTTATGTATAAAACAATAAAACTTTTTAAAATACAAGAAAATTTATTATATATAAATATTGATTTAATCAGTGTCTTATTAATCAAAACATAATACATATATTTTAACGCTTAATCATTTACTATTATTCACAGCCTTATTAAAATGGATAATTCAAATATTCTTACTAATTTTTAATTGTTACCATTATATAAAATTTATTATCTGACATTTTATCCATATTTAATTATAAAATTGTATTACAAATTTTTAGTAGTAATCAAAATAAGAATATCTGAATCGATACCATTAAAACACGGTAAAAATATTTTAATTGATTCCAAAATTAATCAAACTTTGTTAACCTCAAAGTTCAACTATTGATAAAATAAACCTTCACACCAAGAAATTTAAATATTTCTTTCGGCACTAAACGGTTATAATTCGTAAAGCTAAATAATTAAATTATATGACTGCAAAAATTGAACATCTAATTTAGAAACTACAAACTACATATTCTATTCTATATTTACTATCTAAACAAAGTTTTACTGTAAAACAATAAAGTTCTGTTTAAATATCTTTTAATATTCATTAAATAATTGAAATATTACAAAATATATATTGTTTAAACAATAATTGATCATAAAAATCTCCCCATTTAAATATAATTAAAATTGTGAATTTAGATTACAATTAGAAAACTTATTAATTTCACGATTACTGTACAAAATTTTTTAGTCTATTCAAATGCTCCATCGCGCACATTTCCTTACTATACAACGTTTTGTTAACGTATTATAATCTTAATATTCACTGATTCACTCAGTTTTATAAATAATTACAATAATAATTAAGTTTTCTTCAAAGATAACAGTACACGTAAATAAGATATCCTTTATACTAAAAACGCAATGCTTTCTGTAAATGTATATACAATAAAGAATTTTAACTCAAATCAAGTCAGATCCATTGCATTAATTTGACGTTAATAAATGGATATCAAAATGATTATTTTATACTCTGTATTATGATTTCAAGGTTTTGTTGCAAAACGACGTCTAAACTCAAGATGAAGAGCTCTTGCACTTTCGGTGACTGACTTGATGTGAAAATTGCTTAGAACATTGTATAACTAACGAGTCTTTTATGTGAGCATCAACGTACAAACTTGATGGAGACTTTAGTAGGCACCGACGTGGGAAGAGCAACTGATCCTTCCTTTAAACTGACACGATCCGGACTAGCAGGTCTAGTGTCTCTTGCTGCATCTTCCAATTCCTTTTGCATTTTGGCTTGCCTTTTTCTAAAAATTAATCGTTCTATGTCGCAGAGGTAATTTTGAAATAAAAAAGAAAACAAGGTAGCTGCCTGTAATAAAGCGAAATCTTCTTACTGCAAATTATATTTCCATGCATATATTACTATTTAACTTGAATTTTTAAAGTATATTGCTCTTAATTACATCCACTCTAAAAGTTTTTCAGAAAAATATTCATGCGCTAACCCATAAGAAAATGCAGAAATTTGCAATACAAGATATTTATCCGTTATTTCACCTGTTTTATATTGTGAATTCATTTAAATATGTACAAATGCAAATATGAGTTAAAACCTATCATTCATTAGCAGTAAATAAGCACAAAATATTGTCATAGGTATATTCTTTACAAGTCAAGTGTAGCTTCACGTTTGCTACCAGCCCAAAAGCGATTTGGTGTTAGAAATAACAATTTTTTCATAGCAAATTTGATTTGCTTTTTTAACTTACCCAAACTTTGAAATCGTATGCATCAAAAAGGCTGTCGGGCTGGTAAAACTCTCACTGAAACGAAAATGTCAAGCAGAGTGAAGTGGCTAAGTGAAAAGCACTACAGAAACTGAATGTTGTGTATGAAAAGTCGTGAAGTGTACAAATACAATAGATCAATAATTTTTAACAGCATAAAATTGTTCGACAGAAGAAACAATGGGTTAGGCATTACATGCAACATAAAAAGAAAAGAAAAATACGTAACTATTGTTAAAAACATAGTATTAATATGAGTGGCATGTAAAAATATAATATTAATAAGAGTTAACGAAAATGTACAAATATCTTATTAGCAAGCGAATGGTATTATCAAGCATATTCTCTTAATTGGTTTTTAGTTATATTCATAAAATAATATGTACTGAAAAATTAGAAGATAGAATCGTGCAAATTAATTGAAGCAAATTTAAAAAATTATTGTTATTTACATAAACGTTTACCTGAAATATCTTTCTATGTTAGACAAATGTCCATGCTCTACTAGATGATTTTAGAGAGTAAACTAATCTATACAATCGATTCTAAATTTAGTTTCAATACCCCATACCTTTTCTAATTTTAATTCAACCATATCAGTTTCAATATTTTGTAAAAATCATTATTAGCAAAGAATTAAAACTAAGCTAATTAACATTGATGATGTCCAATATCTAATATAAATTTTAAAATGTGCATGCTGGAGTAATTTATTACTCACTTCAAAAAGTTATCGTTCTCTTCGTTCATTTTTTCAGCATCTTTTGCTTTATATTTTATCAATCGGTCCACCAATTGCCGATTTTCTTCCTACATAAAGATAGTTTGTAAATAGGTAAATAAAAACTATTAAATAAAAACAGATAAAATACAATTACTTGTGCTTTTCTCAGTTTATCTTCAAGTGAAGCAAAAGCAAGCTGCAAAGCCTGATGTTCATCTCTTAACATTTGATTGATGTTTTCCAGTTCTTTTTCTTTGGTAACATATCTTGAAATTTCAGAGCGCAAACCAGTGTTAATTTCTAAAACTTCAGCCAAACTGAATAAGAATACGATAATGTATTAATAAATGTAACAAACAAATGAAATACATAAATACAAAAATTTTTAAAAAATACCTTGACTCCTTTGCTTGAAGTTCCTTTGTTACTTCCTGTAATTTATTATTTAAGTCTACAATTTGTTGTGTATGTTCTCCTCTTCTTCTGTGTAGCATAGTAAGTTCATCCGCTTGTGCTAATAATTTAGCTTCAAGAGCAGCATTAGCGGCAGAACCTGGTGTACCACTAGATAATTCGCATCGCAATTTTTCATTAACAATTGATAACTGCAGATTTTCCCCTCGTAGTGTATTAGCGTTATCAAACAATCGGTTATCTAAAAAATTAATTAAATGTACTTTCAAATATTTCTCTTTTTCATTTTTCAGTTTCATATGTGATCTGAGATTTCTTAGATTTAAATAGATGCAGAAACATAGCTAATGAAACCTATAGATTTTTAAAAGGTTTCGAAACTCAAGCCCACGAAAATCAATTCTATTTATAACTTACGCAAACTAATAAGATCGTAGAAACATTGTGTTTGAGTTCTATTTCTGTCGTGAAGTTGAGAAATAAGATCTTTCCTCCAGCTGGTGTTTTCGCCAGATTGATGGGCTGCACCTGCCTCGATGCTAGCCATTATTCACGTTTTTTCTCTCCTCGATTCTTCAGTGGTTCGAATAAGATCGTCTTCTAGCTCGATCCAAAAAAACTTGACTTTCTCACTAGGCTGTTGAAAAAAGCGCTCATCTAAAGCAACCTGCTAATTACCACGCCAGCGCGAGATGTTATATTGTATTGACGTATACATGAGCTCCAATTCCTAGAACCTTCAGAAAAGAACTTTCCCTAACACCAAAGATCACTGTCATACGTAAATCAGAGACTTTAACATGTCATTAAGAATTATTGAAGAAAAATTTTAATTGCAAAACCAAATGTCCTAACCTAAACATCGCAAGAGAATACTAAAGAAAAACACACTACTATTATAGCTATTTGTTCTCTGAAATTGCCGCTTGTCACCTGTGACTTGTGAGAGCGCATGGGATAGAGAGATGTGTTTGTTGATGTTTTCATAGAGCTTCGCTTGATCGCTTCGGCACTCGGCACTCGGCAGTCGGCACTCGGCAGCAACTTCACAAGGTCGCCTGTGGAACGGCGGAAGTCGTAGGAACTACGATAAGGATTTATCGACCAATGGTCACCAGTTTATACAAATAACATAAATGCAGCATTCTGCAATTATTTATATACTGATCGCTGGTGTCACAGAATTTTACTTACCTTCACTTCATACATTCCATTCCATGATATGATTGTTTAAATAATTAAAATATAAGTAGTTTTTAATATAAGCAGCTGTTTTAAATAAAAACTGATTTATCAAATAATATATAGGCATAAAGTAAACATTATGTGCAAGTTTTGTATATATTTGCAGTATTTGCACATTCGATTCTAGGCACTGGCAGGCAGCTGCCACATGACTTACTTGACCTGCATTAGTTATTGTAAAAAGAATTGATTACACAGTAAAAAATAATGATAAAGCATAGCTTTAAATATTAAACCGAGCTGGATGATTTCAAGAATTAGATACATATATATGTATAAGTTGAGTACGTCCTCTATAGAGGATGTACTATATGGTCGGAGAGATTTCTCACCTTACTGTTTCTTTTTTGGATTTAACGAAATATACAATAAGCTAGATATTCATTTCCAAAAAAAACTGCCAAAATAAAATTTACTGTGACCGCAATTACGAACGAAATTTTCGGCAGCAAATGGTGACAAAGAGTTATTATTCCAAAAATTAGTCTCTATCTTGATATATTTCGTTAAATGAATTCCAGGTGGAAATCCAAGTAGATAATTGGATATTTTAAACATCAGGCACAGAATCGGTAAGGTAGAAATCTTTCCGACCATGGCACATCACCTTATTAATTTCAAATATCACATTCCATATAAGTCTTTACAATAAATATTTAAATTTTATTTATCTGTTAAGGGGAATTTTCTGCTCAATGATTACCGACATTGCAGTATTTTGATTCGAATAAAAAAATATACTTTTACACACATCGTTGCACTTTCTTGGGTCATAATCTATACCATTTCACAAAGTTTCACTTGGATATTTAAAGACTACTAACTGGGAATGGCATTTCCACAAAGTGCTCGTGCTGAGATCGACAGATTCAAATCGATTAAAAAAATCTCAATCGATTCCAACTATTTTTCTTAATACTTCTTTCGACGATTGAAATATATTCGTTATTTAAATTATTAAAATCGATTGAAAATGATAAAAGATTTTCTATATAATACCGATGAAAAAGATTCAATTCGAATCGATTTGAATATCATTTCTATTCCAATCGGAATCAATCGGAATCAATGTCAAAAATTAGCAATACGATCTTTAGACTTAAAACAGCTTGAAGAATATTGTTTAGAAAGCATATCAGTGAAATTTGTCTAATAGTAAGTCTTGTACTGTTCCTGTTACTTTCGCGAAAGAAATAAATCACTTTTAATTTATATGAACCGTTTTTATTTTATACGTTAATATTGAAGAATCTTTCCCTGGAATTTCGCATATAAAAAAAATAATAAAAGAAAATGAAAATGTTATTTTAATAACATCTATTAACAATGTACTGTAAAAAATAATGCTAGTAAAAGTTGAAAACACAAGCTACTTTTTTACACTGCCTAACTTAAATGAAATTCAGAATTGAAATCACATTGAACCAATGCTAAAATTGAGTATTCAATTTTATTGTTATTTAAATCGATTGGATATCAATAGGAAATTCTCATGTAACTGATTAAATTAATTGGAATCGATTGGTATTGTTTGAAAATTAATTAATCCCAATCGATTTCAATCGGTCGTTTTCAACAGGGTTAGGACATACAATTTTTGTAGAAATAATCAGTATTTCCAGTAGAAGTGGTAGATTGTGATCCAAGAAAGTGCAATGTTTTTGTTTTTCATTACTTTGTACGAGTATTTTTTTTTTCACTGGAATCAAAATACTGTAATGTCGGCAAATTAGAACTATCATATGTCCCTATGCTAGAGTTCTGTCGTCTCGGCTTTCGATCTATTCGTTATGGCTACAAGTAGTACAATTGTTATTATTATACGTAGTAACAGCTACATTATATAGATAATGTGGAATATCCTGTTATGACGGAACAATACGAGATTACGGTTAATAAAAATGTGGACTCATGTCAGTTTCAGAACTTATGAATACAAATAGTACTATATAAATTCCACTGCAACTTATATCTGTATGTACTAAATTGTGTTCGTAAAATGTTTTTTTTGTCACTCTGACATGCGAAATTCTATGGTCTTTTTTTTTTGGTTAAATAACAAGTTCAAAATTCATTAAGTATCTTTCTTAAGTATTTTCTTTGCGATATAACAGATACAATACATTAAAACTTGTAAAATGATAATATTATTTAAGATTAATAATAAGCGGCAAAGCGAAAAATTACTGATGTGTACAAAATAGAAAATGCGAAAAAAGTCGAAATTATCCAGAGGTTATAAACATGTCAAACATAAAAGTTGTAAGCAGTTAAGTTTACATAAAAATATATAAGGTATTCATTTTTTTGTTATGGAAAAATATATGAGATGTACTTTTTAATTTTTAGCAATTGGGGCATACAAGTTAAATTTAATAAGTGTACAAAAAAGAAAAATACAAGAGCGAATGGTCGTAAGCCTAGGAGACCAATAGGCAGAATGGAAGAGGGGCCATCGCAGTATACGATCTATCATATTGTAAACTCTGGTGCTTTTATGAATACAGGATATTTAGCTGCATCGGTATTAGAAGACAAAGCAATTTCAAAATGTGTAAACTACTTCGAAGTATAATTTTATTGAAATATTTTTCTAGGTTGCTCGTGGATTTTTGAAACTGTACCATAAAATAGAAAGAGATAAAGTGGCGTCTAATGCACTGGACGATTGGGAAGATACTGGGTAAATATTCTGATATGAAAATAAAGTAAGGCTTATAGAATTTATTATATATTTATTGTTTAAAAAATCAATTGTTTCGCCCTTATGCGCATTTAAACAGCCAAAAATTAGTAGTACTAGATGGAATCAATCACAAACATTTAAAACATCTGTCAAGTCACTTGGAATTTGCAGCCCTTAAAACTTCTGCAGTCTTCAAGAGACGGGGCCGAACCGAGATAATGTTGGTTTTATCAACTTTCGGGAAAGAAGAATATCTCGAAGAAATATTTGATGGATTAACATACTTACAATAAAAGGTTTCTTTTAGAATCTGCAATATTATTTAAACCTTTTTTTTTGAATACATAAACATCGATTTTAAATATTTTAAATATCAAATTTAAATATACGATAGATTTTCCGATAAAGCTTCTTATAATTTTTCCTATTTTCCTAGAGAGAGAGAGAGAGGCGTTTAAAAAAAAATGAATTTCAACGGGGATTCTACTTTCGCTAAAACTCAAAAGTCGTGTATATATGTATCCCTAAAAGCACTTTTCGTAGAGGTCGACAAGGCAGAGATAAAGAACATAAACCGCACTTAGGTATGTATACCGCTAAAAATAAATCGACAACATTGCTGTTCCTTGCACGTGCTAGATGACCGAAAATATAGCCTTCCTACCGAATCGAAAAGTCATGACTACTCTCTCGGATAAATACTCGAGTAAAAAAGGAACAGAAAGTATCGATTTCTTGGCTCACTTGAAAATATTTTAAAGCTGATATTTTGTACATGATCCGCATGATCTACGATGTTACCGCGGTTTGAAATTATACTTTTAACACACACACACGATATAAAACGTTGTAATATTAATATTTTACTTAATATTATGTAGAAATCATAAATAATATTAAAATTACATTTGTAAATTAAGTTGAAAAAAACTGCAAAATAAAGAAAATCAAGATTTTTGGTTATGGGTAAATACATCATCGATTTTATTTTGTACATAAAACATCTATTCGAAATAAATTACGAATATATTACTTAATTATAAGTTTCGCATCGATGCATATCTAATTAAAAAAAAATCCAGTAAATAAGCTTGAACAATATCATCTAGACTAGTCCAACTAACGTGTAACCTTAAAAGCAATTTTCTAAAGCACAATAAATTCGATCAAGCCGCGTCCGACGTACGCACACCATGCAGTACAAATGCCATGAATTATCGATCGAGCTTTCGGTCTTTTCGGGGGAAAACAGCGCTGTTAGGCGCTCGGTCTGTGTTATAGCCGGCTGAAGGAGCCTTATACTTTATCGTTCTTCCTCTCTCTCTCTCTCTCTCTCTCTCTCCCTCTCCCCCTTTCTCTTCCACCCCTCACTTCTCGCCCTCTCTCTCTCTCTCTCTCTCCTACGCGGCCTCTTCGGTATTCGCGTTTCCTTTTGCCTAGCTCAACCTAAGTATATATATGCATGCACACGCGAGGAGTAGAGAGCTTGTAGAGTGCAGAATATGCGAGAGCCACGATGAAGAAATAAAAGAAAAAATAGGCCATAAAGGACAGCGGGAAGAAAAAAAAGGCTAAAGGACAGCGAGAAGAGGAAAAAGGTTTGCGATGAAAGTGCATAATTTATTTGTTTTTCCTTGCTGCTGTACAGCGGAACGCGCTGCTTCGCCTCGCCCTTCTCTCCTCTTTTTTCGGCAACTTTAGCTTGAACACTGCAGCGCAGCGAGAGAACTTTTCTCCAGAAAAACAAGGGAAAACGTATGGAAGACTTTAAGGATTTCGGTTGCGAGTTTGCCTGCCACTGCAATAACACCATTTTTCCTCTTTTAGATTCTCCATTAGAACTTCGACGACGATTATATGAGTTGATTAATTGCAAAAAAAATAATTAAACTATAGTTTCTTCGTGCGAATACCTACTTATTTTATAATATAAATCGTAATACCTAGAGTACCTTACTATAATTAACAGCACTGATCAACATATTAACAAATATAAGTAGTGAATGTTTTATAAACTTTCCATTGTTAATACAACTTAAAATTACATTAAATAATTAGTAATAATTGTACACATTAAATTTGTAGTAAGAATTTGTTGTTAGGAATTTGGTAAACCTACCGACTACAATGCTGTATATGATTTAAATAAAGGTTTCGTCAAAATTTCAAAGGATCGAGTGCAGTTTTAAAAACAAAATAAGTAAGTATACTTATGTGAATTAGCTGCTTATTCTTTCGCTGCCGATCAAACATATAGTCTACGAAAGAAAACGGCGATCTTATGTCACAGGAGCTATAAAATATCCAAGTAAACGCTGTGCTGCAAGGGACTACTTATGCCACTAGTATCGTAATGTACTATTATTGAAGGAATTATCACTTACAGTGCAGTATTATTGAAACAATTTGTTGGCATATAGGTAAAAGCGAACTAAAGCCGAGTAAGGCTTTTGTCGAAGCGGCATAATTATTATAGTTTTATTACATTATATAAGATTATGTTTATAAATCTAATTTTTTTTTGATCGCAGAAGCTTAGCAATTTATTACTATTAACATATTACATTTCATGATACCTTAAACTTTATTCCTCTTATAATAATGAAATGCTGCATTCATTTCTCAGTATAAGAGGATTACCTATATGTCATATCAACTTTCTGACATGCGCCAAGTTTACGCTTATCTGGAAATGACGAATTTCGACGCAAAGTTAGTAAACGTCCCCAGACATCACGTATCCAAAAGCTTGTCCGCTTAAGCGACTTTGCATGAGACAAGAATAAGGACAGTTTGAGATGATCAGAGCACGTATAAGTACGTATGACACGTATCTTTCCTTGGTCACGTGTAAGTATAGAACGATAATAGTATCATCCATCAGCTTTACCATATTTTTCTTAATGTTGGTATTTACTTTTTTATCTGATTTATATAAATTTATATATATACACAACAACTGTATTATTAGCGATCCTAATCTCGATCCTAATCGAATGAGTTTAATACTCGAAATGCAATGTCCAGAAACCTGCTCATTATTCTAATATAATTTTATTTTTTCGCAATATAACTGCATCCTCGTTATATATGTGTGGGGAATAATTGATTTTTCATCAATGAATATTGAATATTTCTCTTAAATAATTCGTTTTCCCTTCACGTTTCATCACAACGAATTTTAGTCATTTCCTACGATGATCTCTGGCTGATTATACAGCTTCATATCCTCTTTAGCTTACTCGTGTATTTATTAGTTGATTTACATATATCAATTCTATAGTAACTGGATATATTGTATTTGCATTAATTATGCAATGTCTAAGTAAAAATTTATAAATACAAAAACGTTTGTGCTCAAAATTTGTCGAAGCGCCATAATTATTTTTAAAATTTAAATGATCGAAGTTCAAATTCTTGATGTATATATGTATAAGTTAAATTAGTTTAGTATTGCATTCAACATGTTGAAATGAAATAAAAGTTCGAATTATAGTCATAGTAAGTAGAATCCAATACAACATTTTGAATTATTTATATAAATGAGCAGCAATGAATTGAGCTGAGCTATAGATGAACGAGTGCAGATATAATTATTAAAGGATGAAAATGTCTAGACTACATCTTATCGTCGTCTAATCGATTCCCAGCTAGTGCTATGCGCTTAAAATAAAAAATGATTATTTTTAACTAAACTCAGCCGAGTTTGACTTGGTGATGACGTTTTTGCCTTTAAAGATACCAGCCTTGAAACTCTCACACACTGCGATTATTTTTATACCTTACACGATCTCTTACGTGCAATACGTATGAACACCCTGCAGCTCTTCTATACATATATTTACTAAATGTCATAACCTGCAATAACTGTACTAAAAAAATGATAAATGAAAACTTGCTTCATTTCTTTTCTGAAAAATTCAAACATAAATGATTTGTCATCATTGGTATTCTAAATTTTACATTGTACATTTTAAGTACCTTACATTTGTGCATAAGGGTGTAAAATGCACCTATATGTAGGCATGCATTATATTAACATTTATGGTATAAACGTGCATAGAAAATGCATTGTGAATGAATAAATATAAATTGAAAAAGTTCTATTTGATTTGATAGAAAATGATTTTCTTATTACGATTAAAGTCTGATTGCAAAAACTCTAAGAACGTTATTACAAGTGCAGTATATGTTTTTCTAGATTCGTTTTATCAACGGGAGGTGGTATATAAATTATTTTAAGCATTATATTAAATAATGTAACAACTTGCTCTATACTAGCAAAAAAGTGGTCTAAAAGTACGACTGCGCACGTTATGTTGATCGAGCTGAATCCTACAGCGTAGAAATGTCTCTAATTAGGTCTGGCTCGGCAAAAGCCTCGTAAAAAGACAAAGTTCGGTGACTCGAGGCATCCTAGTTTATATGAAAAAAGTATGTGTACATACTCTTTTAGAGCGCTAATCAGGCAAGAGTGATTTTTCTGCTACAAAGTGCGTTATACATATAATAGGCGCTTAATTTGGAAGAATAACGCAAAATTAAAGCTGTACTTTAGAAAATAACCTTGTTATAAATAAATATAAGTAGGCGTTACTTTCCAAATTTGACATTCTATTCTTATGCAGGACCATTCGCTCATCATCAGCTGCATGAATTGACGTAAAAAATCTTTTTAAAGAATAACTGCACGGAAGGTGGTTGAGCGCAAAACTGACTGCGGTAAAACCTGCAAATGAAGGAAGTTTTAAAAAGTGTCTCGATCCACACGTAACCTCGCGTAATCCTTTGAAGTTTCAGTCGTCCCCACTCGTGCAGTTCTAGGTCGCATTTCAACACGGGTTTGTTTTAGCTGCTGCCCGAGAGGGAAAAAATGAAATAGCTCGAGCACACATCAGGACCCACATCGTGCAGCAGCTGCGAGAAATTCAAACGTCAAGCGCGCGTCGGAGTTGCCGTTGCGATGGAAGGGCTGAGATGCAAAAAAAAAAAAAAGAAAAGTCATAGAAAAAAAAAGACTAAACCTGCAGTACAGGAAGGAAGGAAAAAGGGGGAGTTAGGGAGGGAAGCGAGGGTGAGCGAGAACGGGGGGTGACTATACGGCGCATGCATGCACGCGTCCATGTCCATATGTAGGTATATCCGTAGCAGCGCAGACTGCACCACACGTTGCTATCGATCGGAATAGGGGCGACGAACGATCGGAATCTTGCGCCGTTCCTATAGATACAAGTCCGCGTACGGTCTCATCGCTGCAACGCTATAGATAGAGATAGAGCTGAATCGAATAAAGGCGAGACAGCGAGATCGCGCGACTCGTTGGGGCTCCAGAGCGACTGGAGGGTCGGATCTCGGGGGTTGAGGAACAAATGGATCGTTGGTCGTCGATGCACGATGCGCCCGAGTACTTAATAGGTACAGAGCAGCCGCGAAGAGCAGAGAGAAGAGTCAAGGCGTGGGAAGAGTAAAGGAATGCTGCACCCACGGGATAAGGCAAGCTCGGTGCAAGCAGGCGCCACGCCCGGCCTCGAGCGCCGCTGCAGCGCGTCTTCCTCGGGAACAGCGCGGAGGCCGGAGCGCGAGCCTTCCCTGCGTATCGGCTGTAGACGCCGCAGGTTTGGCTTCGGAGGAGTCTCTGCCCTCTGGTCGGCGGCGGATTGATCGTCCGCACTCCGCGGCGACTCGGCGAGAGTCTAGAACGGCGGCAGAGAGAGACAGAGAGAGAGAGAGAGAGAGAGAGATAGATAGATAGAGCCGAGGCCGAACAGCGCTAGCACCACAAGTGCAGAGCTTATATAGAGGGAGCGAGGAGTGGCGGCTGGGAGTCGGCGCACAAGGCTCCCACCAGTCGCTCTCGGTCGGGACGGCGCCGCGTTTTATGCAACCAGTCTTGCCGCGGCGCTCTCTCTCTCTCTCTCTGTGTTTGTGTGTGTCTCTCTCTCCCTCTGCGCGCGCGCCCGTCCGTGTGCAGGTCGCAGTCGCACTCGCGCAGTCCCTCTCCGTCTGTCGGCGAGCCGAAGGAAGAGAAGCCGAGACCGAGGCAGAAGCAGCCGCTCTCGTCCGTCCCGTTTACGCGGCCGCGACACTGACTACCGGAGAGTGAGTGAGAGAGAGAGAGATAGCGAGTGTCCGAGCCAGGTCGGAGCCACCGTATAGCTAGACCCGCGACCCGGGCGGTGTCCGTTGCCATCCTGGTGAGCGGAGCGACGGGAGCAGTGCGCGCAGAGGCGAGGCGGCGAGAGTGAGTGCGCGCGTGCAGTGTGCAGCGGTGCAGCGGCTGACAGTGAGGTCGGGATCGGCGGGGCCCGGAGCGCGGGAGGGACGGAGCCACGAGGCCTCTGGCCGCCACCACCGCCGCCGCCGCCGCCGCCGCCGCCGCTGGTCCCCCGCCCGCGCACAGCTGCACTCGGTCGCGCCACCGGGGGGGAAAGGGAGCCGCCGGAGCAAGAGAGTGGTGCCCGCGGGGAGCGGCGCCCTAGGGGAGCGGTGCACAGGCGGCGGCACTGTGGCATCGTCGCGCGACTCGCCGTGCGCCGGGGCGAGGCGGACCCCCGGGACTCCGCGGTCCTCCGTCCGAGCGGCTCCGGCGACGCGGACGGCCTGCACGAGGACGCCCACGAGGACGCCCACGAGGAGCTCGGCCAGCTCGCTCGGCCCCGCGGTCCCGCACCAGTGACGAAAACGTGAGCGCAAGGCCAGCGGCTGCAGCGCCGGGGGCAGCCTGCGCAGACGGCACGGGGCCAGTCCCGCTGCCGCCGCTGCTGCTGCTGCCGCCTCCAGCCGTGGATTCGGCTCCTGCAAGCTCCCCCAGGGAGAGGCGGGAGTAGCGGGAGGAGCCAGTCCGCTCGAGCAGAGCCTCCTCGCGGCAGCCCCGGTGCAGCTCAAGACTCCTCGGTGCAGCGGACCCGTCGTCGCCCGCAGCAGCGCCGCCATGGCGGACGACGAGGTTCTCTTCGACGACGTCTACGAGCTCTGCGAGATTATCGGAAAGTGAGTAATGACTAGGGCTAACTCTTAGGCGTAGTGCGAATAGTGTGAGTATCCCTGCGGTATGAGCTAGCCAGCTAGTAGCGTCCAGCCTATATACCTATAGCGGCTATAGCCAACTACATACGCGAGTCGATCTGTAAACAGAGCCGTCCGTCCGACTGCCTGACGAGTGACGAGTGCAGCAGGCAGCTTGTCTCTTACGACGGGCGAACGTGCGCTATATATGTAATACGCGAGTCGTGTGTACGATCAGTAGGTATACGAATATACGATGTATATACAGCAGCGGCCGCGCGTCGGCTGCTAGGGAGTACGTCGGCGGATCGGAGAGGGGGGTCGGTACAAGAGAGCGTGTGGCGCAGGCGAGCAAAGCTTGTACAGTGTATTGTATAGCCGCGAGCAGCCGCGAGCGCGAGGCACGGGTGTCGGGGGGTATTCCGACTTACTCTGACCGGAGTGGGGGCAGTCTAACCTCTCTTTCTCTCTACACCTCATATAGATGTATACTCGGATGCATTATATACGGGTGCAGGGCGAGAGGAAAATAGACGCAGAAATCCCACTCGCGGCAAGACAGCTCGGAGTAAATTTTATTCTACCCCAGAGACTCGATTTTAGACTTTAAACGCGTTACCTCGCCCACGCGAATGATGACGAATACGTGGACAACGAGCTGCAGTGGTTAGGAACCCTGCCAAACAAATTCAATTTATTACTACTTGCATATGCTTTTACCTGCTTTCTCGTAATATCACTATTTTTTTTAAATATTGCATCGAGACAAGATCTATATACACATACACGCTTCTCGCGTACAGAGCGATATTATATATATATATATATGGTATATATATAGTATAAATATAGTAGATGGATCTTTCAGAAAAATTCACTCTTGCTACTCAATATCTATTTAAAAATTACTCTTTTACACCAACTTATTTATACTGAGAGAGGTAGTTTTTCCTTTTGCTAATCTTGTAAAAAAACATGTCATTACAAATTAGTGGATATCATATACTGATAGTGCAGATATGATATGTGTGCACATTTGGCTCAATGAATTTCTGAGTAACGCAATTTTTATGTAAACCCACTCGACTTGAGGTCTTATTGGTTATTAATATCCAGATAATTTACTGTAGCGAACATTTTTCTTGAATTTTTATACTATATAATATTATAATATATATATATGATAATTTGTCTTAATAATGTTAATTATATTGTTTAGATATGGTACAACACTAACTTTCATCTATTATAACCCATTTTCAATTAAATAATAAATTTTTTAATCATTGTGGCATTTGGTATTTCGTATTGCATTTTTCTGTTAAAACAAGAAATACGTGTTGAGTGTCGTGAGAGAGATATTCAAACCGACTTCTGTCACATGCTTGGATAAAAGCCAGAAGCTCAGCAAAGTCGAATGACAGGATTCATGGGAATTCTTTCCACAAAGGCGTCATTGTTTTCGATGTTGTTCGTTTCTAATGGACATGTAATATTGCAGACTATCTCTTTTTTCAAGATTGATTTCCCTACCGACATGCAATAAAAAAGTTTTAAGTCGTACTTGAAAACTTGCATTATTTGTAACGTTAAACTGAGAAACAAGCATCCCGACGAGCTTAATTGATGAAATAAAAGAACACTCGAAACCTTTATTTTATATATATATATATATATTAACTGTTCAATAAAACGTTTATGAATGATCATGGAAAAAAATGTTATAATTAATAAAAAAAAATTTCATCAAGTCCATAGAAAATTTTCTTTGACCATTCAACGTAACGTAAAAGTATATAAAAAACGTGAAAAATTTTCCAATAGTTTTATTCTCGTTATAGGTAGGTATTAATCTATAGTCGTTATAAGTTTATTAAGTCAATAAAAATAACGAATTTCATATGGTAAATAAAGGTTTATTCATCAGGCAAGTGTAATAAATATCGGTATAAATAATTTATCGACGGCCGCGAATTATATTTGGTATTATATAAGAGATTACCAATAAAATTTGTTATTACAATTTAACGTTTAAATTATTTTATTCACATGGTCATTGAGTATAGGTATATTCACCTCCGATGTCATTGAATAAGACATGTAAATAAGCGATTAAACAGATGCAACGATGCGTGTATTATGCATACAGAGAGCTGGTTGTATCTCTGTTTGTTGAAACGTGCAGACGATCCGCTTTTTCCTGCACGCAGCTCGTGTTGACTTGGAATAAACTTCTGAGGTTAAAGTTTGTGCATTTTCTACATAATTGTTTCCCTGTATAGGGTCAATGCAAAATAAAAAAAAATAGTAAGTATCACTGCAGCTTTAGATAGAGTTTTTTTTTGTCGTCCCATTTGACGCGAAAATACTGTGAGATCCCCTTTAGCGTTTGGGATTATAGTTAAATCAAAACGCCGATTTCTCCCAACTGTGGAATGGTCGGCACCACTTTTCGTAGCTCCTCCACCGAGCAAACATAAGACAGTCCACGCTCGATGTTGGTGTTTTCCCAGTCGAGCCAGTCGAAAGCAGGATCGCTGCCGATATCGGTGCATAGATACATGTCCTTTGTAATATTTTTGGCGTGCGGCTCGTTCAGTCCTACGAAAGCCGTAGCCCTATTGCTAATGGGATCGTGAACAACCTTCCAGAAGAATCTCGGCACGGGAAACGCCTTATGGGTCTCGTTGGCGTGCAAGTAAAACAACTGCTCTACACCGTTGACGTCCGTTAGAGTTGTGATCCCGTGTACGCCCGTGTAGACTGTTAAGTCGATGTCTCGTGATGTAGCAAAATCACGAAGTCTGCTCTCGGCGATCATCCAATTACCCGAATTAAAAGACGCCCATTGAGGAGCCGCATTCAGCAGCCAGAGCGTAGTCATCTGTTGTGCGCCGTAGATGAAATCTGCCTTGGCTGTTAAGTGTCCTCTATTGATAAACTGCTGGTCTTCGCTTCTTATGTACTTTCGTGCCAATTCCTCCGAGCCTACCAACCTCTCCACCGAGCGCAGTTGCGAGTTCGCATTATATATCGTGCGTAAATCGTATCCAGGATAATATGAGCCGTACTTCCAATAGACTCGAGGATAACCAGTCTGAAAGCCTACGATTTCCTTGACTAAAGTGAACTTTGAGTAATGTGTAATGTAAGTCGTGTCGTCTCGACAAAGTTCCATCAGTGGTAAAAAGTGCTTGCCAACGGCGAAGCCAATCTCGTATTTTTGATAATGTCGAAGGCAGACGGAGCCAGTTCCTTTCACCGTTTCTTTCGGCAGAACCTTACATTTAAAAGTATTGAACTCGTAGACTTCCGAGTCGACGAGGAATTGTTTTTCTTTTAAACAGATGGCTTTCACGAACTGCTTCGATACGTGGCTCTCTAGACCATTGCCTTTTCCCGGGCATGCAAGTAAGATAGATGTGTTTGTTGGTATGACCAAAAGCCTCCTTTTATTCGGCAATACAAATGTTGGCTCCTCGGTATCCGTCAAGATTAGAGGCTGTGGCTCTTTTAAATCTCCTTTGCGATAAGCTATTGATATCTGACATGTTATTCCTGAAAAATGTTTGATTTTTAATTTTTAATGTGCCACGATACAGTTAAGTATAGAGTGTGTTCGAATCGCAATATTTACAGAGATGACAAATCTCAATTGGATTTGTCTGGAAATATTAGGATATAGACCGTAATTGAAAATTGAGGAAATATTATTCTTACCATCGATAGATCTAGCCTGTATGGCTGAGATTGCATACAGAAGCAATAGGATAGTCCTCATCTTCTTTGCTGAATGACCGATCCAACAATTGTGAGAACCACCATCTGTAATCCCGCTCGTTTTATAGGAGAATCTGTGTAGTCAGATAAGTAGTATTTGATTGTAAAGTATGTGTTATTTTTACTGCCGCTACTTATTTATCTTTACATCTTATCTCTTTGTATTGATAAAGTAGTCCTAATTGTTACACATGACTATAATAATCTTTTTTGAATCACACGTATACACACAGCTGCTGATATTTTCTTAATTTACAAATTAAGTACGTGAACATGAGCAGTTTTATGACACAATTAGGACAGAATGAAATCGGTAAAACAAACACAACATATGCTACCTTTAAGACTTCTTACAGTAAAATCGGGTCATTAAATTTTTTTTCCCGCGGGACGAGTCTCAAAGTATAGTCAAGGCAAAGTCGAGGTACAGGAAGTAAAGGTTCTCACGGCTTTTCCCGAAACCGATGAGTGCAAGAGAAAAATGGCCTGCCAGCAATATTTCAGCTCTAGAATGAGGCGCGCGCACGCCCAGCGAAAAAACTCGGCAGTCGACAAGCACACACCAACACATACACACACACATATATATATATATATATATACGTATATCCACTGCATTCACACAGACAAGATCGCGGTTATTTATTTCCAGCGGTCACCTAACAATCCCACTTACAGAGTTCAATTCCCCATTCCTCTCGCGGCTCTACCACTGCGTGCCCTCGCGGTATTGCTGGACTAACGCAAACTATAGATGTTCAATAATGCGGAAGCGAGGAGAACGTGCGGGTACACAGTGGCAGAGATTGTTCGGACTGAGAGAGAGAGAGATAGAGTGAGGGGGGGGGGAGCCAATACCTCACTGTATTCTGACTCGCAGTATCTATACGTGCTTGGGCTGATCTTGTACATGGTTGTACTCTCGCACCTCGATCATTGACTGAGCATACTTACCCTGCATTGTTGATATGTCGATGCATCTTGCTATACCTACTACAACCAATTTCTGCATTTCCTTTCTGATTTTTGTCCACTCCATTGAAAAGGGCAAATAGTGCATAGAACTCGACAGATTTTCAAATACATACTGAATTTTGTACTCGCCCTAGAAGAACTACTTGCTTTCAAATCCGAAGATTACAATCGAATGCAAAATAAGCATTTTATTAGATAAGGTTATAAGAAAAAATATGAACTATAAAGTTACATTAAAATCTCATTTATTACAATTCACTTGAAAACACTATTCATATTTTATCGTACATACATGGAACAGTCTGTTGGTTTGTCTAATTACATGTACAAAATACTACAGTTAATCGATTCTTTAATAATGTTCGATTGACTCGTAATTATTTTAATGCTTTGTCAGTCAGTAAAATACGAGTCTTCCATTAAAAGGAAAATTTATTCCTAGAATAGAATATTGAGCCAATATAAGTATATTAAAAACGCATCATTCAAAATATTAATAAAGAGTAGTTTTTCATCGATACGTTAGCTTATTATTTTTACTTTTTTATCCTATCCTGCACATTTATCGATCGTGTTAATAACTATAATATGTGGTTTCAACTGAGTACCTTTCTTTAATTTTCTATATTAAATCAAAGTTTTTGTGATTATAAAAAACTAAGTCAATACAAAAAAAGTCCAAAACAAAATTATAAGTTCTTAAATTCATGAATTTTACGTATAGTCGTAAAATATGTTTAACATTCAAATATAGATATATTTATGCATTTTTATGATTTTATTAAGTTGTTTTGAATCAGTTATTATTGATGCTGTTAAATAACAATTTCAATACGCCTCAAGGAAATGAAATAGGCATTACTGAAGAAAAGTTGAGTTAATTAGAATGAAACTGTAGATTTATATATAACTAAGATTGGAAATCGTGAACTATAACTTTTGCACTTGACGTATCAATTTTGAAACATTATACTGGTGCCACCACCTCCAATTGTATCTTCTATACTAAACTTGACTGAATATTTATGAATTTAGTTAGAATAACACCTGCCTTCAATATATGATATGTTTAATAGGTGCTTGTATGATTCATGATTCATGATGTATGATTAAAGTTATTTAATTTTATATTAAAAGCCTATATGAGGCATTCTGTGTCAAAACCGTCATTTAAACCGTAGCAGATATAATTAGGATCAAAATTGAAATGGGCAGGAAGGGGTTCCTAGGAAGGGGTTCCAGAAGAATATAAATATATTCTAATTTAAAAAAGAAGCTAATAAAATTTAGTAGAAATTACTTTTTCATAAAATCAAATTTGATTTTAAAACAATGTAGTCCGTCAGTTTGAAAAATACTACGTAGCAAAAAATTATTATTTTTAACTTTTTAAGCCTGATAAATAATATATTAGCTGATATAATATTTTTCTGCCAACTTTATAATATATATATA
>UELV01089765.1:2604-17504 GCA_900490015.1 Megastigmus stigmatizans
CTCTCTCTCTCTCGCTCCCTCCCTCTCTCTCTGTCTCTCTCTTCCATCGCTTGCTAAAGTGGCTGTTTCAAGCAGCCAACCTTTTTCTTTACTATCGTCCTTGCGAATGCGAGTCAAGCTATACAGGCGATGAAAATTTGTACCCGTTTTGACAAATTGTTCTAATTTCTCAGTCCGTCAAAGTTTAACTAGTAAAATACTCTTCTGCCGCGCTCAGCTCGGTTGGCTAAATTAGTACGGGAAAAATCTCGAACAAAGACTTATAAGAACTAGCTTATTAATTCAGTAAAAAAAAAAATTATTTTCAAATTTTTTTAGAATTCAATTATATAATATTAATTATTATAGAGTATTAAATATGCTATCATACTATACTTCTATAAATAACTGTTCTTTTTGAAAACCATTAAATTATTCATCTTTTTAACGAGTAAGCAAGATTTTAAACATTAAGAAATATTACTTATGTCGACTGTACTCTATAAACTAACAGAGATTTTTCTATTGGTCTTATAGTCTAATCAATATTAATGGGCAATCAGATTGTTTTTCTATCCATCTGATTGCCTCAATCTGATTGCCCATTAGTATTGATTAGACTGTAAGACCAATAGAAAAGTCTTTTTTAATTCAAGCAAGATTTTGTATGAATTTATAATATTATTTTTCCACTAATCCGATCCAGATTATATTCCGAAAGATACTTCAGTTTAATGAAAAGTTAACATGCGGAGTAGATTCTATTCAATATAAAATCTTACAGAATAAGTATAAAAACTGAATGCGATATGTCATTGTGATGAATATCCTCGTAAAGGAAATAATTAGATTTGTCCAACAATTAATGATCATTAGATTGACTTTTAGAATGTCGTTTGTCAGAAATCCTCAAATCATTTCACGAGCAATTACCGGCACGCGTATTATACCTCACGCTCATCTTTCTTCATTAACGCGTCTACTATAAACACAAACAACACCACACCACGAAGTCTATATACTATATAATTAAAAGTCGTGCGTTGCTCGCTCTATTTTCCTCTACAATGTCCGATATCGTGCAGCGGCTATATCTTATGAAAATTTCAAAAAGTCAACGCAATCTCGTCGCGGTGCACCGCGTATAAATAAATAAACTAAAGCCCAGACAACGAATTAACTTTCATTGTTGCCACCCCACCTTACCTCCCAACGCTGATATCCACGCTGGCGCAACACTCGGACTAGCATTCGTCGTATTCTTCCTGTATATCTACGTGCGCTAGACTCACATACACGCGCTCGCAGACGCGGCGATGCGGCGATCGATCCGGGCGAAGCAACAGAGAGAGAGAGAGAGAGAGAGAGAGAGAGAGAGAGAGAGAGAGAGAAAGGCAAGTTTCTGCGATTAATAATGACTGGGGGTAGTCTTGCGGATGTGCGTGTACAGCTCGCGCCAGCCGCGTAAATAATATAAAGTAAAGCAGGCCAATGCAAGCCTCTCTCTCTCTCTCTCTCTCTCTCTCTCTCTCTCTCTCTCTCTCTCTCTCTCTCTCTCTCTCTCTCTCCCTTTCACTCTTGCTCTCTACCCTCTGCGCCAGAAGTGCAGCGGCTATCAATAGAAGTGTAGGAGTCGGCGCGGTGGGCGGAGGTGAAGGAGAGGGAGAAGGAGAAAGAAATTAAACCTTTTTCGTGTGTATGTGTATGTGTGTGCGGCGGAAGATTCAATAATTCAGGGGAAGGCGGATCAGTAGCCAGCGGGAGAGAGAGAGAGACCGCATGTGCACGCGAAACAGAAAAAGCCGGGAGCCCTACCGAGCCATGGCCACGACTAATACCCTATATACCACCTACCCTTATGAGCTTTGGGGCTGAACTCGAGGCGAGCTCTTTCGTATTTTCCAATTTTGAATTTATTCAATTAAGTGCGTTCACGGGTCGTTTATTTACTTTTCTCTTTTTTTATTCGTGGCTATTGATATGTGTGTGTTGTCGTGGTGTGAACTTGATCGGGAATAAGAGATTGGTGATGACCTTCAAATGTATTTAACCTACTAGATTAGATTCTCTTGTAGGTTTATGAAGATACGTGCAGAGATATAAATATTTCCATTTGTAATTTATGTAGCGTCCTAGATTAGATTGACTACGAAAGATGAAAGATTTGAAGTATGATTTAAAATTGGCAATTTTATCAATTTTAAACTTCTAACTTGCAATTAATTGTATTCGGAAAATTTCTAAATGAATAAATATACTATAGTTTTAGTTTGAAATGGTGAAATTGAGATTTGAAGTATGCAATGTCAATTCAACACATTACAACCTTGAAATGAATAAAGAGGGACATTGAACTCTCTTAGTAGACGGAAAACGTTTTAAAAAAAAACGAGTTGATGGTACTTGGCTTAATACATCGAAGTAAAAACAGACGAATAGAGCCAGACGCAGATTTTTAATCAATATTTTTTCAATTTTCTAGTTAAGTAGAAAGGTCAATATTTGTTGGAAATTTTTTTTTTATGTTCTATAAGAGATGACTATAGATTTTTTGCTTCCTGATAAAGGTGTGTGCCAATATATTTCAGGACTAGATTTAGACCGATTTCGATGTTTGACGTCTAAGTTTAACGCTAAAAATTTTTATATTAGATGATTTTCTTTTGTTTTCTTTAAATTGTTTGATAAAAAATAGATTTTTTTAGAGGTTCTCTTTAAAAATTTTTAAATCTGAAAAATGGGTCTGAAAGAGCTAAGGATAAGGTGTACTTAAAAATGCGACGTACCTTACCATATTCTGATTATTCAATTATTATTGATTGCAGGGATTATCATAATGACTTCATAATTTGGGAAATGTTAGGAAATAAAATGTATTTTGTGTGGTAAGGTTAGATGACTTTTTCTCTAATATCGTAGCAATTTAGAAGCATATCTATAAGAAAACGCCAGACGCACTAACGTATTCCTACATAGAAGATTTTGAAACACTGAAAAGTAAGATTCAACCAACAACATTTTTATTTGAGAAATAGGATTCGTAATTTAATTGTGCCAAGTAGGGCATAGTGTGCCTGCGCAATTCATATATAGCTTTTCTTTTATACCATTTACGACTGTTAATTTTTTAGCTTATTTAAATAATAATAAAAGAAATTATTTTCGTTTTTTTTTTTTTATTATTTTAATTGTTCTTATCTTACGAACGGTTTAATTGATTAACAAATTATTATTCTATCTTACAAATCATATTATTATTCTATCTTACAAATTACAGAGATTTTAATCTACGACTATTTCGTTCATAATTTACGAACCTAGCATATCCCCTTTAAAGATCAGTTTAGTTTTATCAATAGTGTTTTTTGAATGATTCATGTACGTTTCATAATTAACACAGAAAAATATGTATTGAGCAAACGCCAGTAATTTGATATCCAGGAGTATAGAAGAAAAAGACTATGGACTCGAATTGACTCCGAGTACTTTAAAAGATTCGATTAGATGCGGATCTAAAAATAAGTGACCGTAACTCGGCCGCCCACATAGCGTTTCGCTAAAAAGTCTTCGCGGTCCTTTATTTACAGTCGGAAATGCGCGGCTCTGTTCCGCGAACTTGTGACATCCGCGGGGACTTTGTATTGCCCTCGATTTCGGCAGCCGATGAATAATTTAGTAGTGTATTTGCCGAAATAGACCGCAGTTTTCACGATCTATCGGTATACATCCTTGCGTCTTCGGGAAAAGTCTTCGGGGATATTTGCGGACTAATATTCCCGTTAACATTAACGCCTGGGCCGTTTGTGGAATAAACGTATTTCATCTGTGGAATACTTTTCAAGACTAAAAATTGATCTGTTGCAGTGGAATACTGGGCTTGCGCGAAACGCCTCGTATCTTTATTTGGGATTGAATAATAAATGAGTGATCGTGTAGATCTCTTATCAAGACCATTTCCATTCGGTTTATGTTTGAATTTACATGTTTTTGCCTGGGTAATTTGAAGAATTTATTGTTTAAGCGAAAGCTAATAAATTTGGAATTGTACTTGATACTGCTGTTTGATGTTTAATATTGAATTGAGATTAAATACATTTATAAAAATTGAGTAGTTGTTTGAGTAAATGGTTTTTAGTAGAACTGTATAGGCACTTAATATTGAAACGGTTCTAAGTTGTCCGATCGGGAATTCACGGGAATTAAATATTAATACTCCTTTCTACTTATTTATCTTCATTGCTTCATTTCGTAGATTTTGACATCATAATTATAGAATTTGATTTTCTGGTCGTACGGGTCTTAAATTGCCACGCTGTTCAACAACAAATATTTGGTAACTTTTACCACCACTGAAACGTTTTATGTGAAAGGCAAAATAAACTTTTATAAAATGTGAGCGAATCGAGTTTATATAGAGCAAGCTTATCCAAAATTTGCAGGAGGCAATTTATGTAACTTTTACAGAGCAATTCCGCTGTTCTACAGAGAAAGATATTTTCAGCCTGCCAAACCAAAATTTATGGGTTTTTGGAAAATGTCTCCCACGGTTTATTTGATATGTGATAACTTTCCAATGGATATACACGCGATAAACTTGAAAATTTGAGGAGATGCGATTATTTTGAAAAGGCATTCCTCTATTCTATCGCAGATAATATGTTATTATAGTCGTTTTCTATTTTATTGTACCATTGCCATTACTTTAAGGAAGTATATTGTTTTACGACATTTGGAAGACTATACTGGTATATTACACTGGTTGTTGCGTAAGTTATCGTTGTATAGGATATGAGAATATATACATTTTGATAAAAGTTTGTTTCCAAATAAAATTGGTAATTGTATCAATTTTAAATTTCTAACTTGCAGTTAATTGTATTCGGATAATTTATAAATGAATAAATATACTATAGTTTTAGTTTGAAATAGTGAAATATTTTAAATCTGAAAGGTGCGTTTAAAAGAATTTCTAATTACCTACATTTTGAGAGGTATATGTTAAGATACTTTTAATCGTTCTTTTGTCATTCGTGAAAATGTCGTGTTTTGATGTATACCTATTCTATTTCTTTGAAAATAATAATTGAAATTCAATGAATTTTTCTTCATAATAGGGATTCACAATGACATTAAAATTCACATCTAACTAATATTTTTTTACCTCTCATGAGTGCTAGTTTTTTAGCTTATTCAAATAATATAGAAATAAACTATTAGCATTTTTTTTAATTCTTTTATCTTGAACCATTTCATTGATATTAAATTTAATATTTTAAATTTCTTGTCTTTTAAAACTAAAGTTATTTAAATTTATTTGTTATTTCATTATTTTTTTAATGTTCAAAAATACCGTTTCTTTTTGATATTTTAAAATTTTATTCTTCTTTGATAAATGAGGTCTATAAAAAATTTTAATATACGTACCCTTAATTACCTGTAATTTGCAATAGTATTAATTAAAATTTATTTAGTAGTTCTTGTGTTATTTTTAAAAATGTAATTTTTTATAGGTTAGACTATTATTGTTTAATACATTCAATATTTTTTATAAAAATTTTTTAAATATTGAGATTATGGCTTAATTTATTTATGCACTATATATATTATTATTTATATATCGAAACCAATCATTGAAATTTGTGAAAACTATTTTCCAATGAATTTGCAGTGGTTTTCTTTTAATTTAACTTTTCTATGAAATATTTTTCTTTCTATAATTCATAATGAAATGTCAATAACTGTTATTATCGTTATAATTATACTTTGACACCTTTCTATTCTGTATTAGTAAAAAAATTAATTCAATTATACAAACAATCGACAATTTATAAAAATCTTTTTAATGAAATTAATTAAAAATTGAACAAATAGTCGATCACAGTTTGGATACTAAACAAGAAAAAAAGGCACTAAGCATTTTTGCTTGAACAATTTAACTTGACAAAACACATTTCCATCTGGATTTTTAATCATTTTATCGCGTGGGTCAATCGCACACGTGACCATCACGACTTTTCACTCACTGGTTTCGGTATTTGCAGTGTCTCCACTCGAAATCTCCAGTGTGGCTGTGGCCGACTTGATTAGGAGTACTTGTATTTGCACGAAGCGTACTGGGCGTCGGATTGCGAAGTGGGAAAACCAGGAAAAATCCACACAGAGAATGTCAGCGACGGAAAACGCAAAATTCCAATGTTTACACAATGTGTGATATATAATGCATATAACGTGTGGCTGAGAAATTTCGGGGGTCGTGTGGTTGATAAATACTGTGCTTTTTCGAATAAAAAAATTCTGATTGCTTTTGTTGATTTTATCTTTTAAAAGAGCGTTATCGATCGACCATTTCCTGTTTTTACTCAACATTGAGTTGCTCAATGCATATAGAGTCGATTTTAAAAACCAATTCATTTTTTTTACAAGGGAGCAGAACAAATATATCCTTCACTGGGGTAAGCTGAGACTGAGAATTTACCAGTTTCAGCGTTTGCGCGCGAAATATTGAAATGAAAAAAGGTCGGGCTGGCAGGATTGAATTATTGCCCCGGCCTCCGGTAACAGCTTTTCCTATTGAAATCTATAGGCGCCTTAAACCGGGACCGGAGTTCCACAGCCTTGGTATAACATACATCCGTATCTACTGAAATTTAATGACCAACAATGCTATCGACAATCGAAACGAATGATCACTAGTGTCTCAGCGCAAGACATTCGCTTATACATCATTCTGAGCATAAAATTTCAAAGCTCCTCGCAAATCCGGTATCTCTGTCTGTGTGTGTGCCTGTGCAGTACGCGGTGGTCGCGTCCATATTGCCGGAAGTAAAAAGTCTCTCCGAAACGAATAAAAAAAAAATGGGAAAAGAAAGAGAATGTGAAAAAGTGGAAATCTTTCATGGCAAACGTCAGGAAAAAACCATTAAATAGTCGTAAAAATTTACGAGTTTACAGCGCGGACTATGAAAAGAAAAAAAGGGATGGAGGAACCGGAAGAAAAAAAAAGAGAACGTCATACAGGCGAAGAAAGAAAGAGTCGGAAGGAAAGTACGCGGGCTCGTCTGTGGGTGTGTGGGTTCCGCGCGCCGCGCGCGATAAACGAAAATTTGTGGATGAAAAGTTCGGTATAGCTGCGGAGGCTTGTACGTATATACTTAAGGCGGATACGGAAGATAGCCGCGGTGCTGATCTTTTGCTTTGCCGCTGTGTCTCTGTGTCCCGCGCTTAGCTTATATACTCTTTCCCCTCGAGTTGGGTAGATTATACGCATTTATACAAGCGCGCAGGCGTGCGGCAAGAGAGCAGTTGGCGACATCGCGTGTCCGTGCAACGCGAGAATCGCCGCGGAGACAAGAGAGATGAGAGTTGGGCAGTAGCAGCAGCAGCAGCACCACCACCACCAACAATGGAGTGGCTTTCGCGATAAACAATGGCCCCGCGGCGTTTCACACGCCACCCTGGGTATCGCGCCCTCCTCTCTGCAGCCGCGTTATTTTCCTCCGCGGCGGCGGCGCGAGCGTTTTTTATCGTTTCTAGCGCCCCTGCAACCGCGACTCTCTCCTCCTCCTCCCTTGTTTCTTTATTTATGCCCGTGTCGCACACTCGTCATGCCACGCGTGTATGTATTTCTGTGTCGTGATGGGGGGAGGGTGAGCGATGGCTTGTACTGTACTACTCACGTGGGGTGCTTGGCCGCCACCGCCGCCGCCGTGTTATAACGGATATATTCCGCGCGAAGTGCGCCCGAGAAAAAGTTAATGGAAAGAGTATAGCGACGCGGCCCGACTCTTGCTTTTTCTTTCACCCCTTTCCTTCCTCTCTCTCTCTCTCTCTCTCTCTCTCTCTCTCTCTCTCTCTCTCTCTCTCTTTCTCTTTTGAACGTGCCTTTTCCTTTGCACCTTTAGCGCGTCGAGTTGTACGCGCGGCGTTATGGCAAAGGATACGTTTTTTGTCTTTAAAGGGGACGATTTTGGCTTGTTTTTCCAACGAGAGTTGAAATCGACGCTTTTCGCAATTGTAAGAGGGGTACTTTGATACATTGGATTAATGGAATACATTAGTGGGTCAACGGTTTTGGTTTGTAAATCTATGCTAATTAGAGTTAATTTAAAGTTTGTTGTGTCGAAAGGAGGATGCCAAACAGACAATGCAATAAAAAGGATCGCGACAAAATTTGTAAGGACATGAAGTGGACCCAAATCCATGTGTCAATTAAAGCAAAAATTAATCATAATAAGTGATGGGGACACTCCGGAAAAATATTATAAATAAAAATTGAAATTTTCTAGAATAAGCACGAGAACCACTTACAAACGTGCGTTTTTATTGATTTTTATGAATACTTCCGAGAAAAAACATTCTTATAATAGTGCTTAATATTTCAAATTCTGCTCACTCATTTCGAGCGAATCAAGCCCTTCGAATAAGCAGGATATTTCCAAGTCATTCCCCCCTGAAAAGTTGGCTTCTGCAATCACGTTGTGCATGACTAGCGGAGCTCAAATTATTTTAACGCTTCAAAGGTTATGACTCTACAGGTGCACAACATACTTCCAATAAAATTTCAATTACTCGCTTTAAAAACAGCTCTCAGCGCAAATGGATCGTTCCGAATATACACTTTATAGTTCTTGAAAACCCATTTCGTACAGATATTGTTAAATCGGTTTTGCTGATTTCACTGCCCGAATGCTTATGAAATTGAAAAATATCTGACAATGCGTAAACTAGCTAATAGTCACCATATATATAATAATGTCGATATAAATATAGCTTCATTCGTGTGAAGACGCATTTGAATCTAGTATTTAACAGAACTCGGCACATAATAAGCCCAATGCGTATTTATGATAAATACACCGATAAATCATTCGCCGAGTATAATCTATGAAATCGCTTATGCAATAGATATCGCGTGTCTTTGATTGTCATGGCCAATTTAACCCCCCTCCCCCACCTCGTAAGTCGACTCGCAATGCTTGCGCGCGGATGTGCTGACGTCGATTCACAGGGTCGCACACCGGCAGTATCCGTGTTTAACTTGGCGCCGCGACGCTTTAAGCTCCCGGCCACCTCTGATTCCTGTAATAGAGAATTTCGAGAACTTCTCTTGCCTGCCCGCCGAGTTCCAAACCACTCAGCTCCGGGCATTCCGCTTTAATTATGTATCACTTACATCATTTGCATGGAAAAGTGTGATCCTACTTAGCGCTGCTTGGATTTTTATTGGCATACAGACTCTGCGGTGTAAGAAAGTAGGGAGAATGGCGCCTTAAGAATCTACATTTGGAATTTATGTGAATTTGTGTGAATTGTTGATTGATTGCTTTTGGAGATAAAAGTCTGGGTTATTAAGCTTCAATTTCTCAATGCATGCAGTAATTAAAAATACTCTTTAAAACTAAAACCATAATTTTCATTTATAGTAAAAGTACTGTCAACTAAATATCATTTCAAATATTACTTTAAACTGTCATTATTTCTGCACGAACTTTTATATAAAAGAGGCGAAACTATGATTTTTTCTTGAGACCTTCTGGAGTAAATTTTCAAGTGTATAATCATCTATTGATCATCTTACAACCATTAAGTTCCCTAAAAGGTTGAAAAAGCAATCAGAAGATATCAATCCATTAATTTTTTAAATTTTAGAATTAGATTTCCTCTATTATCTTACCTTTTTCCAATGGTCTAATTATACAAATTTTTGTTATGCATAAATATAAAAACAAATTATTACACAAACATGGCTCTGTCAACATATGATTTTTATGAAGCTTATTAGGTAGTATTATAAAGAGGGCATGAATAATGAAATACGGTTCGGATCATTTGTTACCGGAAGTACATATCTCGGAGAAGTCACATCAAATTCTGCCACTCAAAGGCCAAAATGACCTTCTTGTTAGTTTCACCACTAACAAGCCGAGTGTCACGTATGCGTCCCAGAACATAAATATTACATACGGATTACGTAATAGGAAACTTCCTAAGATTAATGCATAAATAAATATTCAATTGCGCGTGAAGTAGAATTTTACGCGTGAAGGTAAATACACACATGATGTGTTGTTACGTAATTGATATAAAAATGACGAGGAGGAATTATATTAATTTTCGATTGCTTATTTCAAATAAATTGGCTTTTGATGCTTTTTGACCGACTAAAAAGCGATATCGCGATTATATGCAACGATTCATAAAGATGCGAATCTAATACATTTCCGATTATTTTCAGAGCTCGTTAAAAAGTTGAAATTGGGGTGATTTCATTGGTAAAAAGTAGTATAATAAATCATTCGGGGAATATATATCCTACATTAACAAGTTTAATGAATATGGATAAATGTACAGGTAAAAAATACATAAATTATCATATAAATTAAAAAAAGCTTTAACGCATGACACGTTCGTTGTGATTTATACATTTTTATCCTTTACATATTTATTGGCTTTAATTAAAATTGCTAAAGTTGGTCATATTATCCAGTAATTTATGATATTATCTTATAAGGCTAATGACAGAAGTTTGCGGATTAACTCATAAGTTTGTAATGGTATCAAGTGCAGTTCATTCATTATTAAGGCTAAAGTATTTTATAATTAAATATATTTACTATATTTAGGTACCAATGCTAATAAATCAGCAATAATAAGATCTTGCATTGGTTCCTCTGAAAAAATAATAATTCATAGAATAAAATATCATGCATGAGAAAATATTTGAGATTGCACAAATCTAAATACTTATATTTAAAGTCTAGTATTCAATAGAGAACACTATATTTGATTTCTGTTTATAATATCAGCTTTAATAACAATTGTTTAACTATATCCTATATAGTATGCTGGTAATCATTTCACACAGTGGTGCATCTGAATTATAATTAATTCGAATGTCGAACAAGTGATATACGCACACTAATGTTTAGTTGTAGAATTTCGCATTTAAAAAGAAATACTTCCGATGAGAGATGTTTGATTAAGATTCCAATAGTCCTGAAATAACGATTGCTCTGTTAACCTTTAAATTACAGTATACGAGAATTCATCAAAGGTATATAATTTGAGATAAAAAATAATTTATCCGTGAGACAATACCTATAATTCACAATGGATCATCCAACTTGCATAAAAGACAGCAAACGATCGCAGAATCGGGCCAAAAATCAGCATCCATGCCTCTATACTCAATGCACGCCAGGAATCTCGGACCGAAAATTCCTTCCACTGATCGATCACGCCCCCCATCTCAGCTAGCTCAAACAAAAAAACTATCCTCAGCAGCAAACGGATTCTCACGGAACAAAGGCTCGCGCGCGCATGTGATTCTCTCGCATAATTTTTTTCTCAAGCACGCCGCTGCTGTACTCGAAGGAGACACACGGATCCGCCCAGGCAAAAGTGTAGTACGGCTACAAGCCATTTCCAATAACTTTTTTCGCAAAGGACGAGCTCGAGCTTAAAGTATACCAGTAAAAAAGAGAGAGAGAGAGAGCGCAAAAAGTGTGACGGCTCCTTTTTCCCGATGCTTGCACGCTCGACTACGCGATCGATCAGCTTTGGCACACGACGACTTTTTGCCCCTTAGCCGGTACCGTACAGACCCTCCACCCCTTTCCCGCACAGGCACTAGATCCAGGATATTTCAGGTGGAATGCGCGCTCGCGCGTGGCACACGGGGATTTCCTCCACCAGTCCCCTACAGTATAGTCTCGTGTCCGCACCGCGTTAATCCCGTTAACCGGAGAACAGCGGATTTAGCTGGCGCACACGAAAACGCAAATGTTTACAAAGTTAGCTCTCTTGTTCCGTTTGACTTGTGCACGCGCGCCCTTTCGCACTATCCTCTCTCTCTCTCTCTCTCTCTCTCTCTCTCTCATACTCACGCTCTCATTCCTTCCTCTCTTTGGTGTAGTTTTAGCTTTACTAGAGCTTCTCCCCCGCGTTGTGTTGGACTTGCACGCTCATTATCAAATTTCAAGCCTTTAAATGTTTGGACTTGGCGCGCGCAAAAGTTTCGTCCTCTGATATTCCTGGGCCGAGAATTTCAACGGCCGTGCACTCTTCCTCCCTCTCTCTCTCTCTCTCTCTCTCTCGTTAAAGAGACATTTCCGACATTCCACGAGGGGTATTAAATTGCAGCACCCATTGCTTTTTCCACGCGTCGCGCGCGCGGCAAATTTTGCTCTTCATCAGATTATTAAACAATTTGACTGCTTTGCTCTTGCAATATGATATCGCGTACTTAGTAGGGTATTCGTATTGAAATGCTCATTTCATGCGTTTTGGATCGTTGGGAATTTCGTGCCCGCGCGCCATATTATTATCGCGAGCCGGTGGAATTCTCGCACAGTGCATAATCGTATAATTTTTTTTTGCCCCTTGTACAACTCATTTAACTGCGTCGGTTTATTGTTCCAATAATGATTATTTTTTAATTGTGAGTAACTGCAAGCAAAGTAAGTCATTACTTTTCAAAATAATTCACATTCCTTTGAAGTATTTTTGAATTTTGTGTTGAAAGTTTGAAATAGAAAAAGAAACAAAACGAAATTCTATAAAAAGTTTCAGAATGATGAAATGGTTTTTATTTCATTTATCGTGACTGTAAAAATAGGAGTATATATAATAATGATATTTTAGCAATAGTTAGTTTTAATAAATTTATTACTTTTAAATTTCAATTTTTCTGCGTTATATGCGTGGATAGTGATATCAGCCAAGTTATTTCTAGCTAGTATGTTCACTTATACAAGTTTGCAAAGGGGAAAAAAGATAAAAGGCGCTCCCGAAACGTCGCAATAAATGAATTTTGCAGTTGTTGAGTCGTTGGATCAATCGACTTCTTTTCTATTAAAGATTAAAACCAAAGATGGACAATAGGGCCTAAATAATATCGTAATTATTTAATTGAGTACTTTTAATATAAAATTAGCCTTATTCTATGAACATATACTTTAACAGCTTTCATACTCAAAATTTATAAAGGACTTTGTGAACGTCATTATTTGAATAGTCCTATGAAAATGTGTAATATGGCATGTTTTATTCTACTCCTTTCATTCTATTTACTTGATTTTGAATTTTATCCGTACATTGTTAAATTTCTAATGTATTTCGTTTATTTATTAACGTTTACTTAAATTTTTTTTAATAAAATAAGATACTCTTTGATCAAAATAAAGGAATGATTTAAACAATGGTGTAAAATAAAAAGATTAAAAAAATGTCAACACTAAAGTGTTAACATATCGTAATTTAGTAATATAGTAATATTATTAATAAGCCACATTTATAAATGCAAACTTTATTTTTAGTTCATAGTCCAAGACTTAACAAGCGTTCAACCAGTCATTTTTTAACATTATAAGTGTACTATATAATTTTATAAACGATGTTTTAGTTGAAATGTAATTTGGTTATTATTTTATCAACTCAAGCAATTGTCAAGGAAACACGAAAATTAATACCAATCCTCATAAGCTCATCCATTGTTCATACAAGAGAGAGAGAGAGAGAGAGAGAGAGATAAAAATGCCACACAAAAGGAACGAGAATAGCGCTCGCGCGTGAAATATCGGTCGCCGAGCAGTCGAAATAAGGTGCGTTCTCGTATTCCCTGTCGTCTCCCATCCTTAAATCAGAGTGTGCGAGCGAGCGCTGCGTGCCGTTCGTGCTAAGGGTTCATATCCGTGGCTACTTTCCTCCCTCACGGCCCTCTCCCTTAAAAGCTCTGTATATACCACTTGCCGAAACACTTTGGACGAGAAGATTCGTTAAACGCAGCGTAATAAGCCCGAGGAGACAACTACGACCGTATAGTATTTGCATCCGTGGCTCTCAAGCAGAGGGCTAATGGCCCATCCTCCAAGAGATTGTTTCTTTCCCTTACGATTGCCTAATACCGCCCAATGGCAGAGAGACTTTCTCGCGCGCTTATTATGCGCGATGTGCACATAGACGTTGGAGAATTTCTTCTCGGACGTCAAAGGGTCATCCGCACATTAAGATGCAGTAAAAATGGAAGCGCGTCTTTACGACAGGTATATTATACAGTATCTTTGCTTTGATGGGCGTTTTATCTCGACGTTTAAAAAGGAGAATTATTACACCTTTTTGATTTGGAAGAAGGAAAGGATAATTTGAGTTTATAACTCGAGTTTCAGTTAGTCGATGTGAATCAAAGGGTTGAATTAGAATGTGAAATGAAAATAATTTTACGTGCGAGATCTAAAGATTAAAATTACGAGAGAAATTAAGAATAATTAGTATTAAATTATGTTTAATCTCTGAATTTTCTATATCAACGTTAAATTACATTTTAATCTCATCCTCAAACCCGAAACCATTTTCACTTTCACAGCAAGTAAAGTATCGAATAGGGGCGCATCTCTCGAGTCCGAGCTCTCGTCTGCGGAACACTCGTTGCAAAACAAATCTGAAGCAAACGAAAAAACGAGAAAGTAATAGCAGCAGCAGCAGCGAGTAGTCAGGCGTGCACTAATAGCTAATAAAGCTAAAAGTAAGCCTTATTAGATTGAAATCCATTCATCCATTACCTGGGCAAGATATTTAATCCCCCAAGATTAAACTACCCCCCCTCTCAGCGTTCCGGACCCATCCCTCCTCCTCTCTATATCTCTCGCCCGTCTTCACCGCCTATATATACACAAGTGTAGTATCCGCGCGCGGGCATATATATATTCTTTTGCCGCCTCTCCGCAGTCACGCGCGCATATTTAGTGTGTATAAAGTGAGATGCGATGCGATGCGGTGCGATGCTGCTGCTGCAGTGCCCGCGCGCGGATACTACACCATATATATATAGGGCAGAGATATAACGAGGGAAGCGCGGCAACGGCGGCAGTACGGGAGGGGGCGGCGGCCACTATAAGGCGACAATTCATTTTAATCTGAAAGTT
>UELV01089767.1:18407-34338 GCA_900490015.1 Megastigmus stigmatizans
GGGGGGGGGGGGGGGGGGGGGGGGAGGGAAATGTGTCGAGTGTCGACGGTGTGTACAGGTGCTGCTGCTCATTAATTCTGTATATACTCATTAATTCCGACACGAGCGAGACTTTGAGGTGCAGGACTGCATGCAGATAGATCGGCATGGGCTTTGTGGCAGTTTTGCGATCGCTTGTTGTATGTGTTATGTACCTTCGTGACGCTCGGGGATAATCTAGATAGTTTCGAAATTGCCTCGCCGTTTTTGTTTGCCTTTGTGTACATCTGTGTATGTGTGTGTATGTGAGAGAGAAAGAGAGAGAAAGATAAAGTGCGTAGTAAGGAAGAAGAAAGAGCTGCAGGAATTCCGTTCGCGAGGATCTTGGTGCTGAGCTTTAACTTACTGCAGTTTGCTCGATTTGTTCGCTCTGGGCTTTTTTGCGTTAAGATGATGATACGATTTTTACGTATAATTCTACATTTAATAGGGTATTTTAGGTATACGGGAAAAATAAAACCGATCTAAGAGGTATAACGAGCTATTTGTAAAATTTATAAAGACAGCACAGTCGCAATTTTTCATTATACGTCGATATTTTACTCTCCGCGTATATTTCATTCTCGTTTAACTTTCGCGGAAAAGCATATAGTATTTGCTTACGGGGGGGTTTCAATCATGCACAATTTTCATTGCTAATAAAACTGCTCGCGATATAGCCACATCATAGTATATATCAAATTATACGTTTACATCCCTCCACCTCTCGTTGGGACCTTTTATTTGCAAACGTCTTCTAGGTAGGCAATCGATCCTCGAGCTATTCTCGCTTATACATCAATATCAATATTTGTCAAGCGTTCTAGAAAATTTGCTTAAATAACTGCTATTTGCTCAGCGAGTCTGATTAAAATGAATTATAGGCAAAAACAGGGGGGTATATGTAATTTAGCCTATCGCGAAATCGTCGCCGTCCCCCACAATTTGATTAAGATCCATAACTCAAAGTCTACGACGCTTTCCACCGGCATGATTGATGCTTAGTTCTTTGACTTACTCAACTGGATATACTTAACTATTTGCTTTGTATTTTTATTGCAATAAATCGAAGCGCGAGAAATACTGTATGTGAAACTTAGTGAGGCAAAATTTATGACAAAAAGTTGAAAAGTTTTATTGCTGCAGGACACGTAAAAGAAATCGAAATGTAAAGAAAACTTTTTTGCAAAATTGAGTATTTTCAAAAGTGTTCTTAATGATACAAGAATTCAGCTCACTAGTGTCTCTCGTACATATTCCGCACATCTGCAGCGGCTAGTTTTTCAGGCCGCAAGGAATTCGGCTTGATCGATATTCGCAATTTGGGCGCGCTTTCGGCTCCAGATATCCGGTATACGTTAATAGCGTCGATCAGTAACTCGAAACGGCCAACACGAACCGCCTAATGGGATATATACATTCGTTGAAGTTAGGCTTTGGAAAGGAACTTTTCGATCGGCTGTATACTCCGCGGGCTTTTTTACGAGTATAAAGCAGAGGCGCGGCATCTTCGGCCGCCGCTGCAGTGTTTAATCTCGATACTATATACGGGGAATTTTTCGTGTTGGTATTTTTCAGGGCCCCGGGCAGCCTCCGCTGCGCGCTTTCCGCGTTTGTTCGGAGAGCCTCCTTTATTCCTCCACGTTTTGAATATATATATTCGCGATATATACCGCTGCTGGAGATCGAGGGATTTCTTATTACACCGAGGCGCGGTGCAGCTCCCTGCTATTTTCGTATACTATGTTATCGTTGTTGAAATTTCTTTTGATTAATTACACGTACGGTGTTCTCGATCAAAAATTGCAAAAAAATATATAAGAAAAATCGATTAAAGTGGTAATTAAAAAATCTAATGGATAAATGGACAAGAGTTTATGGGGTTAGTGTGCAAAAGTGACGTTTTTCATATCAGATGCGATAAATATATAGTGAATTGCATGGTGTCCGACCGTGTTATACTACGTTAAATATGCTAATTCTGTTTAAGTGACATAATTTGAGCCTTATAACCATAGACTTGCATACAAAAAACGTGGAATTTAAATTTCGCAATTAAAAAATTACCCTGCAGTCGACGTTGAGAAATGATTGGGCGTAAATGTGACGCTTTATATAGTAAGTGAAAAATTTGCTCGTAAATAGGAAATTTAATAACTCTATCAATCTCCAGCTCGAGCCATAATTACTTTTACCGTATACTTGGCTTCGAGCCTCGTTTTCACGCAATTTCGATCCTTTTTTTTTCACCCTGCGGAGAGCCTGTATACCTTGTACAGAATCTAATAATATGCGTACTCGATCCCTCCGATGTCTACACTCCTGTCCTTCAACATACCTTGCAGAGCCCTTCGAACCAAAGCCTACACAATGGATTCCTAAAAAGCTCGTAAAATCAGTTGAAAATCAAGAAAAATCTCTTCAGCAATAATTCACGCGCGTCGCACCTTGTCATCGCGGAATTTCCTCTGTGCACCGAGTGCAAACCGATCGCTCATCGTCTCTCGCTATATAACTTCTCTATCTTCCTCGGCCTCGTATATATATATATATATATACATATAAGAATCGCGCGCGAATCGCTCGTGTCAATCTGAAAAAGCACCGCGAGCCATTATGCATGGCGCGACGCCTCGCGCGCTCCCATTCATAGTCATCAGTCCCGACATTATCCCCCATTACAATCGTTCTATACACACACATATACACACTGCACTCGTAGTTCTCGGTGCAGTCAGCAGTACAGGGTTATTAATTTCGAGTGCGTGCTCGCCGCGCGGTCCCGCGAGACCTGCCCCGCGTTATCGCGAGCGAGCGCGGTTATTAATTAGTTTATCGCGGATTCAATTCACTCGTGCGCTCCCAGTGCATTAATTTGACGCATGGGCCGCGCGATCGATCGCGTGCGACTTTATGTGTGTGCACACTCGGCCTTCGTTCCCCGGACCATATATGCTGGGTGCATTATATATATCGATCGCTCGGTGGATCTGGTGCGGGCGTGAACGCGTTGATTTGCCTCGCAGCTGATGGAAGGCTTAGAAGATGGAGCGATTAAAACTATCTTTAACGCTTCTGCGTCCCGGTTATTATTCAGGTGGACGCTGCTTGCAGGACTCGACTTCTATACATTATCTTCTCTTCTTATTCTACGCTTACAACGAAATGATCGAGTGAGAATTTGATGTGGTTCATTTGCTTAATTATTATGCTTATGGGACAATTAATTTAAAGCATACTCTATTTTTCTTCTGCGCTGTAAGCACCAGTGACACATGCAAATGTACTCTCTAAATCAGATCGGTGCAATTTTCACTGATTTAATCGGCAAATAGTTATTTCACTGATCTCTCGTACTAGCTTTGATCGTTTTAGAACTTTGATCCCTTAAGAAATTGTGCTACTTCGCGGACCGTTACAAAAATCGCCCATTTAAAGACTCGCTTCGAAGCATGACCGCGGTAACTTTTTCCCTAGTACAAACCAAATCAGTCAGAGACTTGTTTTGTACGATTTTAATAAGTGACGTTATAGAGGATACAATTCAAGTCCTTGTATACCTGCGCTCTCTTACATCGGTAATAATGGTGGATCATTGCTTTTCTTTACGATTTTTAACGCGAGCTCTCGCAGCATCGCGCGCGACAAAGGCAGCCTGGCAATTTTTCCCGCCTCGACGAGAAAAGAAAAACTAAAAGGAGTAAAACGAACTGGCGCGCAGTGCCACAGAGCGAGTAAAAGCAACCATCTTACTATCGATTGCAATACAGAGGCAGCCGATAAAGTGGCCATCGGGAATCTAAAGGCAAAGACGAGAAGATAAGAAGAAGAAGAAGAAGAAGAAGAAGAGGAAGAAAAAGTCCTTTCTGCGCCGGGAGACCAATTGATATCAGCGCTCTCGACTCGGAGGACCGAGGACACGCGAATAAGCGCCTACGAGCTCGTCCGCACAATGAATCGACGCATCTTTCTCTCTCTCTCTCTCTCTCTCTCTCTCTCTCTCTCTCTCTCTCTCTCTCTATAAATACAGTACACGCAGTTACGATCCGGCCGAGATTAACATCTCATTGACGTCGCGAGATCGTACAAGACATTGTGTCCGACGGGGAAGTAGGAGGGTAAAAAAAAGAGCCTCGCCGTTGCAGCCTGCTCTCGCTCGTCGATTCATCTTCTCTTTCTCTGCCCCCTCCGCAAGATAATATCGTTCCGCATATTGCGGACCGGTAGCGCCGTCGCAGTCGCGCGACCACAAACCCGAGAAAGAGTCGCGAGTTTATTATTGGATGAAGCCGTTTTGTGTCGCTCACTGCTAAAGTGCGTTTAATTCCGAGACTATACGTGCTCTTTCGTTTTCTTCCATGTTGTTTGCGCGGATCGAGCTTTGAATGTCTCGCGAGTACTTTTGCCATATCATCACTTCATTTATAAAGAGATGTTTAATTTAGAAAATTGACCGAAATATTCCCTTACCCAACGACTCGGCATCGTTTGCTTATATCCCCTGATGAGTACAGCGTACCTCGCTATATCGATCGCTGCACAATACGATCGGCCCTTGATCGCGCGCATTTTTCAAATCCGCCGCTTTGTCTCCGCTTCCCCCGCACTCGGTCTCGCTTCGCCTTCCTGAGGACACGCGAACTCTCGCTGGCGCGCGACGAAAGGTTAAAGAGCGCGCGCCTCCTCGCACCGGGCGCGCGATCGATTGTCTCTCGTGCATAGCCGGAGCTGAGGCGCATGCTTTTGAGGCATGGGAAAACGCGCGTTTGTCGCCGCGCTCGCGCTCTCTCACTCTCTCTCTCTCTCTCTCTCTCTCTCTCTCTTTCTCTCACTCTCTCACTCTCTCTCTAATAAGCATGTGTCTACACCGAGTCCCATATTCCTTTTGCGAAAAGTGAAAGAGGTTGCAGCTTCGAACGGGACGTTTCCGCATGACAAAAGGACGCAAAAATGATTTTCATGAATCTGTTTTCATGAAATTGTTGGATCGGCATGACGAAGGGATGGATGATAGTGTTCGAGTGTTTTCGTGCCTTTGCGAACGCAAGGGAAAAGCAGGAATCTTAAAGTAGGTTTCGATTTTTTCGTCTCCGGAAAGTTACTCTAAAGAGTACAATTGTGACTTTATTATACAAGGACAAAAAATGCTGCACAATATCGATTATATACTTTATTTTTATTAGCTAACGCAATATCAGTAGAACGAGGTCAAAATACAGTCATACCGCTATAGTATTTAGCCGCTTTTCTTTCAACTATTAACCTCAATCATAAATTTTCAATTCCTTTTTCCAGACATTATTACTATCATTATTATTATCATACCAGTGCTCAATGCCTAAGCAGCTCTACAATATTCATCAACAGTTTATTGGCAAAACAATCAGCCGTGTATTCTCCCAGCGATATATCAAAAGCCACGCGAAACCCCCAGCGACGCAACTCTGCCGCACTTCCTCAATTAAATCCCGCGTTCGTCATCTTAAATTATGCGTGTAAAGCACACTATTGATTAAGAGAAAAGAGAGAGAGAGAGAGAGAGAGAGAGAGAGAGAGAGAGAGAGAGAGACGCTCGATCGCGTGTACCAGAACTGCCCCGTTGCCCACGCACCAAGCCTATAGATCGAAAATTCGCGTATAGACCTCATAACGGCGGCCATAATTGCTAATTGCACAGAGAGAGAGAGAGAGAGAGAGAGAGAGGCTGCATATGTAAATGCCGCGAGGCCTGCACACAGGAACGCCGTCGTACGTGTCGTCCCCCTTGTACCGCGCGACACACACACACAATGCGGATGCGATGGGATATTTGTCGCAGCGATCGCGTGTGTCGTTCATATAATATACAAATCTCTCTCTTTCTCTCTAGTGTGTGTGTGTATGTGCGCGTACAGGCCCAGGCTCGTATAAAGTGTACGGCCGTTTTTTCGCTTCATTGTTAGGCCCGCGACGCGCGAGAGAGAAATGACATAATGAGCCGTTTTATCGGCACTTTTATATCATCCGCCGCCTCCCTGGGATTTATGTATGTGTACAAGCGTTGCTCAACTTGGCTTCGACTCACCTCCCATACGAGTGTAGCCTGATAGAGGAAACGGGACTTTTTTCGCGCTGCGGGCTTTCTGTGTGTGTGTGTGTGAGAGAGAGAGAGAGAGACTGTGAGAGAGAGGAATCTTAAATTGCTGCCCTGCTAAATTGATGCTTATTGCTACGTGTGTGCCAAGCAATGCTTTCTCTCTCTCTCTCTCTCTCTCTCTCTCTCTCTCTCTCTCAGCATGAGGTTGAAGCGATCTACAATATCTCTATAGCTACGATATAGAGATATTATAGAAAAGTCTTTTGGAACGCGGTATTTCGCGTGCGTTGGTGGTATACAAAGACACACGAGGTGTGAGGGAATCGATTCTGTCGCTCCTTATTTCGATTTTCATCGATCGCTTGAGCCTCATCTAGACATTTTATATTCCTTCAATACTTAACGATTGTTATCGTTTAGATCAATAATTCAACTATATCATTTCATTACTAAAAATGAATTAGAATTGTAATGATCGACGGAGTATCGCAAAACTGATTATAAAAAAGGTCAACGGGTTATATCCATGTAATTTTCCATATATATAGGAAAAAGGAAATTTATCGAAATTGGTATAGGCCGCGGAATCGTGTCGCGCGCGTCCTCCACCAATAAGCCGCGAGTAAAGCGAGACCTTAATAATAAATTCAATTAAAAAAGAAGAGACAATTTTATAAGGGCACACAAGCACTCGGCCGCGTGCAATCATCGCTAGCCCAAGCGTAGAATTAACTCATTACGGCGCGCATGGCAATCTGGAGCCGCGAGCCGAAAAAAAAAGGAGCCGCGCGAGGGCCGCCGCGGAGCTTTCTGCGTTAATTATACGATAAATTTTCATGCGATAATTGTGCCTCCGCCGCGACTGCCCGTAGTTCGACATTGAAATTATGCGGCCAGCTCCGCGATTTTCAACAAAAAAAAAAGTCCATAAATCTCTCTGTCCTGGCCTTATAAGACAAGCACTGAGAGCAAAGACGACGGCTAACGAATTATACACGGCAAGAAAAAAGAAACTATTATTGCATCATAAATGGAAGCGAACGATTATTTTCGTCGCAGCTCAAGCCCGGCTGAATTAAAAATTCCGAATTATCCTCCCTGTGCTTCATCTAGGTATAGACTAATAATTGCCCCTATCCATCCGATAAGTTGAATATATCTGTCTATAAGTCGGAGTGGGTACACGGAGTAGCCTGCTTTATTTTAGTTTCACAGCGTTGATTATTGAAAATGCGCGCAATTATGAAATATAAGAGTGTGCATGAGTTTATAATTAAAATCGCTCACGGGAATAAAGCTTGTTTTCTAAAAAATTACAGTGTTTATTTCCATGAATCAGAGACACATTGATCGCGCTGAATGAAATGCATAACTTTCAGCTATTAATAGGTGTCCAAGTGCAAGATAAGCGTGCAAAGTTGCACACAATATTTTCTGCGATTATTGCAAAACTCTATTTCTATATTAATAACCGCGCTCTACTAATTAATTAAAAAATAAACGAGCATTAATCCGTCGTACTGTAGAGTCCATAAGATTAAAAAAATCACTCCATTAACCAACGGACTGTTTACCAATAAGATTGAAACGACCGGTGCTGTACCTATTACAGCGAGTAAAAAAAAAAGAATAAAAAAAAAGAGATTAACTGTCTCGATAAATGCAAAGTAAAGAAAAACGCTCGTATGTACGCGCTAATGTTACACGTTGCGCGATTTATCAATTATTAAAATTAGATGTATCTGCGAGTAAAAAGAAGGGGGGGGGGAGCGGTAAAATCCGTCGCTGACTAAGTGCACATAGCCGGTGATTTTTATTTCGATTTGCGGTCATTTTTTTCCCAGAATTTATTATGCGATATAGCAGTAGATACAACGTTTACACGAATCCACGGCCAACTGTCAGTGAAATTCTTATTTCATATTGCAAAAAGAGGCGAAAAAGAGAGTCTCGAGTACAGGCTGTGGGTTCGAAAAACTCGTTAGCAAAATAAAAACGTGTATGTATATATATAATTTAACGAATTCCTTGCGTATCAACACAGTCCGTTAGTTTTGCTATCCCACCATTTTCCACTTCACTACCTATAACTTTGCCGTATCAAACGTTTCAATTCAATCATATAGCGTCGTATCCTCTCCCAGCCGCACTCTGTCTCCCTCTCTCATTCAATAAAACCACCATAAACAGTTGACACGTGTGCGCGTATCACTATATACATTCGTATACGAGCAGTACGTGTTCCAGGTCATTCGAGATATCGCGGTGCTGATGGAGCCCGCGCATCGCAACGGTAGCAGCAGCAGCAGCAGTTTTAGTATATACACACCGAGGGGCTCGCATGGCAAAAACCCAGTACAGGTCGTTAAGAGCTGCTGCTGCTGCTGCTGCAGCGCGGCCGCAACAATCGAGAACTGCAGTATGTGCAGGTAGCTGCCCATCATCTCTCTCGCGCGTTACGATCACCTCAAACACACGCACACACACACACACACATATACACACAGAGAGACCGAGACAGGCATAGTCGAGCGCACGCAGCGACTAATTAGACGCGAGCGGCACTTGATTTATACACATAGCCGCTACCGTCGCCGACGCCGCCTAATCCGCGCCTTTCGCGCAGCCACTTTATTTACATGCGGTCTCTCTTTTATGCATGCACCACGGCGCGGGCGTAAAATCAATTAGCAATTAAGAAGCCCGGCGACACGGTCGTTAGTCTCTCTATCTCTCTCTCTATGTCTCTCCCACTTGTGCAGGTATATATACATATATATGTGTGTGTGTGTGTATAAGCTATAGCGAGCTCACGGGTGCATGTAAGAGCGCGCACTGAATGGGCAAATATCCGATAGCCGGCAGCCTTATCCAGGCTCTTATATGGGCTTGTGCTTATCAATTGGGTGCCTATGCGGCCCGGCGTTGCATGTAGACATACGGTGCCGGAGTTCCCCGCGCGCCACGACGACGGCGAATAGATGCCGGCTTTAATTGATCGTTAATTAAAGCCCTGCGCGCGGCGCTCTGCGTGTCGAGCTCTGTGTCCCCTGCTGCAGCCACCTTTCCAAGACGCTATTTCTTTTCGCCTTCTATACCTCTTGTGTGTATGTGTCTATATGTATATATGTGTGTATATATAATATGTAATAGTCTCTCGGTGCAGAGCGACAGAGTGCTGTAAGCGCGCGCGCGCGATATTGTTGGAGCTGTTTTACCAGTGAGATCGTTGTGCTTATACGTGGCGCTCTGATGGCTGTGCAGTGTCTATACCAGAGATTCGTGCGATGCCAATCTACGCGGCTGTATATATACCTGTATAGTTAATCTCTGTGCCGCTGTAGACGTGCTGGATTTAAATGTGTATGGATAATTAAACAGAATGCCGTTTGAGATTTGTTTAAAGTATATCTTTATAAAAATGAAATACAAACTAAAGGATCTATATGAGCTGCTATTGAGTTTTAATTGGGATACGAACTCAAAGCGCGATCGTGTGAAAAGCAAATGACAAAACTGTACAGGTCGTTATCTTTTTTATTGAAATTTTTTACGACCAAATCGTTCAATGACACAATTTGACATGGAACATGCGGCGTAAGCGATACAGCGACGCACTATTGAAAAATAATCTTACGTCATCGCTTAAAAACTTACGCACGCAGAAGCTGATATCTCGAACGTCCACCTGTTTACCGCGAGGACCTGGATCGCAATAAATCCAATTTCTCCTTTATCTACAGCGGCGAAAACGTATGCGTGTATATATATATATATATAAGATAGTCGACGTCAGACATGCATCGAACTGAAATAAACGGATCCGGCTCGACGATTTATTTTTCTCTTCTCCTTGCCGTCGATATGTATTATACCCACTCGTGTGACGCGGATCATCACCTTCGTACCGAGAAAAGTTGATCGGCGTATACGTATAACGCGTATTAACGCCTGTCATATGAATATTTGCTTAGAGGGAAATGGCTGCAATGTGTTCCGCGAAAAATGATGCCGATCATTTTTATTTACCTATACGAGCTCTTGGCTTGGCAGTGGATAAAATGAAAGTGAGAATAAATCAGTGGCAATGGAGTGTGACGCGAAAATGGACATTGATAACAGTTACAAATCAGAGCACGCGATTATCTCTGTGGACTCAAAATAGCTCGATGACTAATTCTAATGAACCATATAAGTGTTTGAATTGATTTGCGAAACGAGATTTTTTTACGTCAGATGTCAATTAATAAAGGAAAAAATCCCGCTATTTCCATTTCAACATCCGAAATACAAAATTTAAAAATTAATATTCTACATAATAAATTGGCTCATTACTGAAAATATCTTTAAATCAAAAATATTTTTAAAAAAATAGCGTGATTCATATCAATGTAAAGTGAAAGTTTCGTCTGTAGATCGTGGCAACTTCAACTCCTTCGAGTTTGTTTACTTTTAAATCACAAGCTCCAAAGACGAACTGGACATTTTTTCCATTCATTGCCGCCGTTGATCGTCAACGTTATTCCGCCGGCCAACTTTGCCTGGCCCCAAAGGCGGGTATATATCCATTTTGAAACGGGTATTTTTGCATATATTTATGCAGAGAGAAGTACCTAAAGCTCGTTTCTCTGCTGCTATTTTCCGCCAAGTTTCAAAAGCCGATTCTTCAAACGAGCGACTCGAAATAATGTGCGGCGATAATTGCGACTTGAAGCCATTTGAAGCGAACACGTTTGTCAAGTGCGATCGATGCGAGATACATTTGTTAAATGAGAAGAATGAATGAAGTTCCATGTTTCTTTGGCGAGCTAAATTAATCTTCACTGTATACTAACCAACTAATGTACTTTACCTCGACTTCACTGTATTAATTACTCTTAATATACCAAGGAGTTGTAGTGGATATTTTATTATTCATTGAATAGTTGTAATCCAAATGAAAATAATAAATTTATAGGATGCAATTTTTCATTAATGTTGTATGAGATTTCAAAGAAATATTCTAGCGCGTGCGTTAATGGAGTTTCCATCCTATTTCTAAATACTTAATCGAACTCACTGGCTAACTCTATTAAAGTGCATAAATATATATAATCTTATACATTTATAGATAAGTACGCGAACTAATTCACCGAAGTAGCAGATATACGTACCTACAGAAGTAGAAAATAGACAGGTCTAGTCAGACAGTCGTCAATTGTACTCAGTTCTTTTCTAAACAAAAACTATTTATATCGATTTGTACGTTAAAAAAGGTCAAGAAAAAAAAAATAACAGTCACAAAATATCGTCCACGCCACAATGTTGAATATTCTAATTGCAGCACTTTAAGTGATAAGCCAGGCTATCCAACCCATAAAACAAACACACAGACACCGCTCATCACGAATATTCGACTATAAATAAATCCCGACATCCGTTATTCATGGAACAATTACTGATAGCCACATACGCGTTCCCTCTCCCATAAACGTACACGCTGCACACACACCCGCATCGGGTGCAGTTTAATCGCAGCGGATAATTAGTCTGTTCGGTGTGCCGCCTGCGTAATAATTTGCGCTCCGCGTACGCGGCGCGCCAATGATAAAAAAGTGCAGGCACAGGGAGGGGAAGTGAATTAGGTGAGGACGCGCGCGCGGGAGTGCTCCGCAAGGATAATATATATATATATACACATCGATGAGAAATGGCTACCGGTTATCGCTTATCTCGCCTCGTCCGATCATATCGGACGACATTATGTAGCTCTAAGCTAATGCTCCCAGCGCTCGGTTTCAATTTATATTTGCGTAAAGGGGACGCGCTAATTTTTGTTGCACGGGGGAGGGGAGGAGGATGCACCTGGCATACCTTTAATTAGGGAAACGCGTTACTGAATTATGATAGGGAGTGCAGCGCGCGACTATTATGACACCAATGGCGTATAGGTTTACGAGCTACTGCGGCAAATTATCGGAGGTAGCTATATACTGAGGAGATCCGATCGTATTCTTTGAAAATCGTTCGGGAAGTTGAAAAAGTAAAAATAAAAAACGAGGAATATTGCAAAAAGTGTATACGCTGTAATTATCTCCCGCGATGTTTATCGCGATGTTATTTATACACTGTGCGATTGTGACAAATCGCGCACTTTGCAATCGAGTTTTTCTTTTGTTTTTTTTATTTATCATCTGACGAATATGAAAAATTATGTCAAGCATCGCTATGCGTTCGTAAAAAAATAAATTCGTATATAAAAAAAAAAGTATTGCGCAGCGTCGATTCTCGCACGTATATAAACTCGTTCTCTCTGTTGTGCCGTGGAGCAAATCGCATTATATATCGCACACGAGACATTCATTCGGTGAGTCAGCCATTAATAAACATAAAGCCAATAAACGAACACAAAGTATTGCGAGTTGACTGGGTGTCCATTTTTTTTTCAAAACGATTCTTTTTTTTTCCCTCCGCTATATAGACGCTATATATACAGAAATCGAGTGACTCGGTCAGATCCAATAAAGATCACGATTTCCTATCTATAAGCAACACACCAGACGACAGGGACCATCAATATTCATTAGCTCTCCTCGTCAGCGCGATATTCCCGTGTAATAATATAAATCTTCCTGAACCCGCAGGAATCCTCGAGGTGCAGTCAGTAGCGGTGGCAGTTATCGCGCTAATTTCAACGTACTCAGTCGCGAGGCGCGTTCAGTGTCAGCGGCCGTTAAATTCGCCCGCTAATTAAATCGTTCGCGCCAGTCAACAGGTCGACATTCCTCGTCCAACTATTATACACCGCGCACAATGCGACAAATCGGCGTCTAGCCCGAGTTCAAGCTGAATCGCGCGGCGAGTCCATAAATTGAGCCGATAAGAGATCGGAGACCCGTTGTCGTATAGTCGTCGAGCAGCGCAATTGTCCCGTGCACGCGGCACGAGAAGACGAGGATAAGTACGCGGTGCAAGTCTCGCTGCGAGACACGCGGGAGTCACGGTTCTGTGCATATAGATTTTTTGCGTAACGGCGCGTTTATAAAGCTCGTTCTAGGTAGTCGCGGAAATGTCGCGCGCCCACTGGAGGCATTTATTTGCTTGTATACCGCAAACACTTGATGCTGGGAAAATGCGGTCTCGCTAATGTTATCTTATGCTTTTTTTTTTTTTTTTTTAAGAAATTAAAGTTAAGTAGAAATATATTTAACAAGATCTTGGGAGCTATGCGAGGCTTCGTGTCTTTAATGAATTCTTAGGTTCTGGTAGTTTTACGTTAATGTTATACGTTGTGCATTAACAGTAATTCTCACAACACATTTAGCATAATTGCCAAAAAATATTTTACAAATTCTATGAAAATGAAAGAATAAAGCTGAACCTATTCCGGGCTGCCTTGGACGCGCTTCCAAGAACCGAAAAATAAAAATCCCTTTTCCAGTCCGTCCAAGCCCAAGCGGAGTCAATAAACATATCTCGTATCATTAAGATTACACTGTAGGCATGTACCTCTCGCATCGCGCACATATATATAATCCAGGGCTGTACGCGAAAAAAAAAGAAAGGTGCGCGCATGCATATCCAAGAATTTGCAGTTGCCTACAATGTCCAGCAGTAGCAGCAAACCTCCTTCGATCGCTTAACACCGATAGGAGCGGCTTATAAAGGCGACAATTTATTTTCGCATTGACACGGACTCGAGCCGGTAATTAATAGCGATTAGTCGACCTCGTAGCTGCCGGTGGCGAGGCTAAATTTACACGCCTTCCTATATCAAACCTCTCCATCTCTCTTATATACACAACTCTTCTCTCTCTCTCTCTTTCTCTCTCGTGATACTCCTTTTGTTCTCCTTTTGGCTTTCAATTGGATTCATATAGAGAGGCTGCACCACACAATGGCAGATAAGACGACGAAGCGCGCGACGATAAGGAGAGAAAAAGACTACGAGGGCGCTTGTGATAATGGGATAGGGCGACGACGAGGAGGTGACGAAAGGCGCCAGCAGCACTTTGTTCGCGTTCCGAGAATACCTGTGTGTACAATTCGCGTCTAATGCTATGCGCGCACGGACGTTATTGCACGTGCAGTTTATTTGATCGATTGATTCTTTGTATATAGGAGATCCGCGAAATGGACGCCCGATCATCGAGGTCTTTCTCTCTCTCTGCAGCGCTATATAGACATTTTTTCTCGCCCGATGCTCGAGCTTCGTTTTTTTTTCGTTTGTCTGTTTGCTGCACAGCCGCACTGCTCCGTTGTGTGTCGCACGGCCGCGGCAACTTTCATAAATTGTTTTCAATGACTAATCAGGTGGCAAGTGTGTGTGTGTGTGCAGTATGTATATAGATGAGTCTTTTTTCGTCTCGGCGCTTTCGCAGCGGCAAGCGTTATCGGGACTTGTTTCGATTTTATCCCAATACACGCAGGTTGCATTTTTCGCACTCTGTACAGATAATATATAATCATAATAAATTTTGCTTTTACGAAATTACACTCGCGCTGATAATCATACCAGTGTACAAGGAAGTATTAAATTCATATTTTTCGTGCATTTCACAGATGAAATTCCTATCTTTTGCTCTTAATTTCGTGACGTATAATCTGTCGATTTCGACAACCCAAATATATTATAGCTATTGCTGCTCTCGGACCGTTATGCACACTAACCATGGGACAAAATCGTTTAGCGCCGCCACTCGAAAACACTGAAATTTTGCACGTCGCTACGCACGCATATACATGCATCGAGTGAAAAAGAAGTATAAATAAGCGCTCTGTACACAGAGAGAGAGAGCGAGTCCGTCACTTGGCGCGCGGCCCATAAATCTTTAACAAGCAGGCCATTACTCGTAATAATGGCTCGTTCCGCGGGCGCTGACATGTTCACTCTACAAATTTTACCGCGCGTGTCGAACCCCGGCTCTCGTCGTCCACCGGGCACCGATTGTCATTATATACCTAGCGCCCCAATCAATTACGCGTACTTTAAAACAACACTCGATGGGTGTGCGTATTAAGTAAATATTCGGCCGTGTTGCCACCGCTGAGCCTGCACAACGCGCCTTAATGGCCCAATGATTTTGCCACTTTACGCGCCGTTTCTATTATATACACGCACCGCACTCGTCCAAATATCCCTTTCGAATGTACACTTCTGCGTAATGGTCGACGCCGCATCTGACACGCGAATCGCTTTTACATACATTTCTTGCTGGTGTACGAGTGGCGGTTTTAGTGTCGCGACGGCGCGGCGTAGCTTTTTTCCTGCGTTTCTTATATTGTCGCCCGCGCTCCGAGCTAATGATTCTCGCGCGATTATATGTTTTTTTTACCTGCGAGCGCGTTGTTAAAATACGGTTAAGCGCGCGCGCATTCCACACGGCGGGAAAATGCGAGCTCCCGTATGTCGCAACTCGACACTTTGACTTTCTTGCCTCTTCATTATAATTGCGTGGCTACGAGATGTTTTCGCGTCTTTTAATTTTTGTTGCATTTCTGTTCCCTACCGTGACCGATTGCGCATACATTTACATCTGTATCGGCAAGTTTTTCAAAATTTCTATATGATATATGTTGATATGTATAGAAAACGCACGGAAATTCTTTTATTAATTAGCGCCCTCTGCCACGGTTAGGAGTTAACTCCCGCGCGACCCTTCGTGGTGAATTACCGATCTCGAATCAGTCTCGCCCGAGTGCGTATGGTGATAGGACGCATCTCGTGCGTGCTCCTCCTTTTTGTAACTTCCAATTGTCTCCTTACCAGATACTAACAATAAATACAAAGTTATCCAATTACAGTGTTATTTTATTCACCGAATCCACTAATAAAATAACAGGTTATGGGCCCAGGGC
>UELV01089768.1:0-14788 GCA_900490015.1 Megastigmus stigmatizans
TATATATATATTATTATTATTATAGCTTTCGCCAGTATCAACCTTGCAAAATTATATAGAACAATTGTAACTCATCCCAAATCTTTCTTTATAAATCGTTCAGCAACCTTACTAAACGAATAAAGTATATCAGGTACATTATCATCATTATCGAGTTAAGAGCAACAAAATCGACAGCATCAGCGAAGAGATGCTCCATCTCTCGCAAACAGCTCAAAATCTCATACCCATAATGTACGTATAATAGCGCTGGAAAGTAGTCCTCGAGCTATCGGCTAAACTCGATACACCCACGTAACCAATCGCCTCTCCGAACCTCTTTACCAAAGTTAATTGAAACGAGAAATTTCACGGTTCGCTTTCTAGCGAGTATATACAGCTACGGACATTAAAAAGAAAAAAAAAAAAGAAAAAGAGGCTCGGCTCTGTACACAGACTTTCATAATACATCCAAATACTCCCCAGAGCGTCCCGTCGCCGTCGCCGCGCAAAGTCTAATCGCGTCTAAACATAATCACTCACCTATCGAAGTAGAAGACGAGCTGCTCTCGCGTTATGTCCACTCAAAATCCTCGCCTCTTCGCCCAGATACAGCCGAACAACGGAACAGACATGCACATATAGTTCATCATGTATACATATATGTATGTATGTATAAATTCACTGGTATATATACATATATATATATATATCGAGAGGGCTCAAACTTTGGTTGAAAGTTCCCTCGTCATCCTCCTCGAGATCGATCTCTCTCTAAAAGTTCGAGGCTACGTAATCTCCCAACTATATAGAAGAGAGAGAAAGAGCGGCAAGCGGAGTCGAAGAGGTCCATGCGGCACCGAAACCACACCTTGGCTCTTTCTCTCTCACTCACTCTCTCTCCTCTTTCTCTCTCTGGCCTATTGCCCACTCTCACTCGCGGCGCCTGCTCGACTCCCAACTCCTCCTTTGTCCTCCAGCGTCTTCCGGTTCTCGTGACGCGCGATTCGCGCTTCCGGCCCTCTCCTCCTTAGTCGTCTCGCACTCGACGACCTCTCGGGCCGATCTCCTCACCGCTTGCTTCTATACAGCCGACGGTGAAATCGCGCTAAACTCTATATGTATACGGCGCGCCTTCATCAACTATATACGTATATATAGATACTTCACTCGCGTCACTCCCGCACTAAACTCTCAGTCCTTCTCTCGTATATCTCTGTATTATCTCCTAGTCACCAAAATTCAATGTGTCATCCACTCGCCGGTAGATCGGTTGGCACTGCACGCACCGACAAGCCGTATTCTATATGATACAAAACAAAAACAAAAAGCTCAACCCCGCACTTTGGAGTAGGTATCGGAGTCTGCAGCAGCGGCGGGAATCGTGTGCAGGCAGCCGGCGGCGGCAGCGGCGAAGGCGAAGGCAACGGAGGCGGCGGCGGCGGCGGCGGCGGCGCTGACTAAAACGCAGCGGCCGTCGCTCGCGTGGGAGTGTGACATAATAGCGTCCGTCGTGCAGTCGCTCGTATCTCTCTCTCTCTCGTGCAGCAGACCTCGCGGATTATTGCACCGCCGGTACAGAGAGAGACTCGGCCGGCCCTTTTTCCTCCTCTCGCGACGACCTGGAGAAAGTCTATCCTCTCTCTCTCTCTGTCTTTAGGGTTCCAGGAGTATTGTATGCGAGCACCGCGCAACAACACTGCAACAAGTCAAACTGCACTTGACACACTTGGCGGCGAGCGAAGCTTTTTCGGCCGTCCGCTGCTGATCGTACGCGTGTTACTTGCACGTATAAATATAAAGGAGAAAGAGCGAGGATCGTCGGTATATATATAAGTATGTATGTGAACACACGCGCGAATTTATCTGGCGCACTCGCGCATAGGTAGTGGGCGGACCAGCATCTCGCCGGCTATAAGGTACATCGGAGAGCGCACGGCTCTCTGCACACTCTCTCTCTCTCTCTCTCTCACCGTGTGTGTGTTGTACTGCACGCCGGTTCTGCGGCTTATCCGCTTCACCTCTGCGCTCGCACGCGCCGTTCGAAAACTCGCGCCACTCTCGCCTTGGCGCTCTATTCTCTGTACAATATATTCTCTCTCTTTCTCTCTCTCTCTCTCTCTCTCTCTCCTTCGCCGAATTAGCCCGCGTCTCGACCAATTCTTCTTATTCGGTAATTTGAAGAAAAGAAAAAAGAAGAAACAAATCTCTGGTTGCGCGATGGTCCGCAACAACAGACTTTGTGTGTGTGTACTAGGAGCGCGCGATCCTTTGGTATATTAAACCCTCTCGGTCTCCGCCGCCTGGTCTCTCTCTCTCTCACTCTACTCTGCGTGTGTTTCGTGGTGCACGACTCGCGACTGCGGACTGAAAGAGTCTCGAGCGCGCGCCGAGCCGCCACAGCAGTGCGCGCCGAGAGAGAGAGAGAGAGAGAGAGAGAGAGAGAGAGAGAGAGGAGAAGAGTAGGTATAAGAGGTGAACGGAGGTGACTTGCGACTCTCCTCGCGATCGCGCGGCGAGCGGCACTACTACTACTACTACTACTACTACGCCGCCAACGCCGCCGCCGCCGCCGCCGTCGCTGCCGCCGCCACCGCCGCCGCTGCCGCACTCGTCGCGCTCGATCCAAAGACGACGAGGACGAGAGTGAGAGAGAGAGAGAGAGAGAAGTGCGCGGGCGGGAGAAGATGTGCCCCACCGTGCATATACCAGCCGCACCGCGTGGATCCGCCCGTTGTTTCGAGCTTTCTGTGTGTGTCCGTGCGACTGCACACACTTATATTATGGACACATAGTCACCTATAAGTTTTCTTTTCTTTTTATTTTTCAATTTTGTATATGTATATCGAGGTGGATGGCCCGATACATGCTCTATACACCTTGACGTACGTTGTATCGATGCGTAGAACTAGAGAGAGACCCATATTCGTAAATCGTAATAATTTGTATAAGACGTCGAGAGTCGAGAACTGAGATTTTGCTGACGAACTTGAGCGCGAGCGTTGAGAATCATTTTTATATATATGTATACTGCTGCTGCTACTGCTTGTATGAACTCATTTGTGGGTGATATCATTTGTTTTAATAAGGTGTTGGAGGCTCTTTTCGTTCGCTTTCCTTGCCGTTATATGACTTTGTTCATTTCGACGAAGAATAATGATCTTTTAATGCTGGTCGCGCGTGAGCTCGTCAACATGTTTTGTTTTTGTCTTTTGAGTTGCATTGCTTAGGGTTGAGGACTAATAAAGTTGTGAATTATCATCGGCTATCCGCTTGAGAATATCTGTTCTCTTCTTCTTTTTTTTTTGTACATAAGTAAACTGTTTATAGAGATTGATTCGAGATCAGATTATTGTATTAAATATTCACTTGACTTTCCATTTTTTAAATTTGCATTTTTGCTTGTATACAATATCCAGCATACATTATTCTAAAGAATAGTATTAATTTTTTTTCTTTTTTATTAAAAGTGTATTACTTATTATACAAAGTACTTTATAACTGTTAAACCTACAACATAATATTACCTAATTAAAATATATCTTTCTATCTACATTTCAATTAACGGAAAATTCGAGGTTTAATAAATCACAGACAATCAAAAATAATGATTTATTTTGACGAGGAAATTAAATCATGCAAAAATGTAGCCTGCAACAGAGTATATATTATGAGAACATATAACAGTTATTTCTCTGATTTATAATGAGTAAAGAATTTATTTAAATATTGAAATTAAGATAGCTAATAAATAAATACATAGTTATTGATAATTGTTCAAAAAAACTTTTCTTGTAAGACACTTAATGATCTACTGAAATTAAATATACTAAGAAATAATCAGAACCATAGTTCTATGTACTCAAAGCAATACATTAGAAAATATCTATGACTCGCTATGTAAGAAAACTTTAAACCCATAATGAGGGTTTCGCGACATTTTAAATTTGAATAAAGTTTCGCTCAGCGTATCACGAAACTGGCAAACACCATTATTTTTCACAAAAAAAAAAGATCCATTACAAAAGATGCAGTTTATTTATTTGCAAAGTATCACAGATATAAATATTATTCTGCCGTTATTAAAGTCAGCCGTTAGAATAAATCAGCCGAAACAAACAGTATATATTCGCTTGGTTGTTTGTATTATAATGAAATTTATTCGTTTCGCCGTACCAGCATCAGCAGCAGCAGCACTTTAATGCCCAGCTCCCCTGCAATGAGTCCGCGCGAGACTCCGTTCCAAGTACCAAAGTCACGATTTCCCAGGCTAAAAGGACGATCGCGCCGCCGTACTCTTTACCCCGAATATTTATTATTAATTAAGCATCGTTGAAAAAAAAAAAACAATTATAATCCCTTCCTTGCCTATATAATAACGTAAATTTTCATTAGTACGAATATTCACAATATATAGGCCGATCGTATTATTCCCGTCAAACACAAAACTTGGCTAATCGGTCGAACATCGTAACGCGCGCGCGAACGAGTGAGTAGAACGAAAAAAAAAGAAAGAAACAGAAAAGGGATGCATGCAAGACAAGAGTAAAGAACAAGAAATGGGTATATATAAGGGAAGGGAGGGGGAGAGATCGCGAAGGCATATCGTGTATTGTCAGTCGATAAAAATGAGGTTGATTTTTGGAGCATCGAGTTCACGAGAGCCGACTTTCCGTTATGTAATTACTACAGCAGGCGCTCAGAGAGCGTAGGAAGCGGTTCGATTAGCAAACGAAGAGAAAGGCAGACTATCCCCGGATTGGTTTAAGGACTATGTGAATCACCGCAGGGGTCTTGAGCCGCCTAAGCCCGAGAGAGAGAGAGAGAGAGAGAGAGAGAGAGAGAGAGCGAGTGTATATACAGCGAGAGCTGACTGCACCGTGCACCCATAGAGAGCCTCTATATATACTAGCGAGCGAGCGCGCGGCCAAAGTGCCTTTACCCGACTCTACGTGAAAACAGACAAACCGTTAATAAGTACACGCCGGGGCCAACGCTGAACAGCGCAAAACCCATAACGCACCGCGTGCGCGCGCCCAGATTCTCTCTCTCTCTCTTTCTCGCGTGCGCGCACGTGCATTTATATAAATAAAATCGACAATTTATGTCTATTTACTCGCGGCCACCGCTGCGGTTCTATGCCATTCGAGCGCCTCTTTCAATTATCATTTCCGCGAATTTGCCCATAAGAGCCGAGGAGCTCTTAAGCGATCCGCGCCGCCCTATAGGTGTGTGTATATAAGAGTGGGACACTCGCGGGACTTAATGGATCGACTAAATCAATGCATCCGTGTCTGACAACGCTTTTTTTTTTTGGTTTTGCGCATCGAATTGCAATATTATCGCACGAAATATAGCGCGGCTTCATTGGTATTCTCGCGCGAATGCGGCCAATATGAGTCTTATATTATACGATTATAGAGCCGGTGAGCGTTGGATTATTTGACTTTTCGATATTGCTTTATAATGTAACGATATGGGGGATTATTACGGGGCCTTATCGGTTATGTAATTTCTTTATTAGTGATTAGGTCGATATAGGCTTATGCGAGTGTACCGTGAACCGAGCGTTACGTGTGCGCGCTTCCCTACGGGATTCGTATATATATATATATACTGTGTGGATTCAGAATTAAATAAAATGTCTATTACTAAATGCTTTTCGTATAATGTATCCGATAATTCGAATTGTTATTGCGCCACATTAATATATTATTGCAATCTGCTAGCGAGCCTTGATTCTTCTTATAATTTACCTTTTGTAGGTGATATATTTCATCATTTATGCAGGATAAAATACGCAAATGCAGCTCTGAATATAAACGTTTATTGTAATATCTTGCACGATTGACATCGGCATTGGACGATATATATTTTACCATCGGATTTCTTTGGATCTCAATGAAATATAAATGAGAATCTGAAAAGTTTATAATTGAGTCTGATCAAAATTGGAAATATTTAATCATTTATGCAGTACTTAGATGATATTATTCCGATAACAACGTAGTTCGCATTCCTGCACACACAAAAGTTAATAGAGAAGTACAGCAATAATACATAGCAGCGAATCGCCGAAGCATCTTACTCATTCGATTAGCCGCACGCTCAACAGCACAATAACTCAATTCAAACTCATTAATTACACACACACTGCACTCACGCAGCTGTTCGATTAATTAAATATACGGACGGTAAGAACGAAAGCTCGCGTGTAACAAAGCCAAACAACCAAACCGAGAATCTCAGTCGAATCCAAATCCGAGTATTCACGCGTTGCATATGGACAGAATCATTGCACCCGCAAACGGAACACCTACAATATACCCCACGAGAGAGAGAGAAAGAAATTGCAACGCTATGGGAATTAGCGAGGCGCGAAAAACTCTGGCAACAACTTCATATCGCATAGCAGCTCGGCCGATGGCATTTCTTTATATCCGCATGACCGCCCGTAAAATAACCCCAACTACACACATGTATATACATAGGCTATCCCCCTTTTTCCGTCGCTATATATACATATATATAATAATTGAGCATTCGCAGCGTCTTGGAAGGTGCGCACACTTAAAATATGCGTATATATATATATGTGTGTGTGTGTGTGTGTATATGTAGAGAGAGATGCGCGGCATGCACCTGCCCCTCGAGCACTATACCTAGCGCTCGCTTTAACGCTTCGTTAACGCGGCCGCGTGGAGAGCGCGTATACTACACATTTATTCGGGGGGGCCGCCGCTGCCCCTTTTCTCTCTCCCTCTCTCCCTCTCACTCTTGCGAAGTCAGCGATCCGAAAAATAAATGCACGCATCGGTCTCGAGTGGCTATAGGAGGCGCAGAGCCTGACGCCACCAGTAGCAGTTTTCTCAGGGAAACGACGATACACACAAGTGTCTTGTCTCTCTGTGTGTGTGTGTGTGTGTGTGTGTGTGTACGTGAGCGGTTCTTACTTCCTACACACCTTATATCCCTCCGCTGCTGGTGCTTCTTCTTCTTCTTCTTTTTTACGGTACTTTTCACTTGCGCGCGCGCCTCGGTCGCGATTATCATTGAACTTTTCATATTTCGTAATAAGCGTGGGAAATGCTTTTTAATTCCTGGAACGTGTGTATAGCCGCTCGGTGTAAGTACGTACTATGGCGGTTGTGCTTCGGGGGAATTTTAATCGTTGAATTATGTAGAGGGAGATGTGTATAGCGCTGAGTGTGGTGTGCGGGCGCGGAAAAGCCGAGGAGCGATTCCGCGCTCGCCCGCGCGCTAATGAAATCAATTAAAATAGCCTAGTTTGTATCTGACTCTGATAAACTTCTAATTTATTATATAGAGGTTTCTTTTTCTTTTTTTATGATATAAATAGAATGAGTATGTTATACTTTTAGAAACGTGTGGAACATCGGGCATTATACACTTTACACGATTCATATATTAAATAGCTGTGTGGCTGAAAAATATTATCATTTATTATAATATATATATATATATATATTCGAGTCAATGTGATGTATAGTCAAATGTGTATAACTGTACATATTGACTTTGCTATTGACTTAGTCAAAATTCAAAATTTTTGTTTATTTGATGGCTTTTAAAGATGATCATTGCTAATTTATTATGGTTAAATATAAATCAACATAATTACAGTTATATCAAATTAACTAATCGATTTACAAAGAGTATTAAAGAACTTGATTTTATTCAAAATTATCAACAGCAGCATCCAAAAGATAAAAAACCAGAACGATGTACGATTCAAAAACATAAATTAGGTCATTAATTTTCTATTCAATCATAGAACGAATCCTTTCTCGCATCGATACCGCAGCTCAACGTAAATTCGACAACTCCATGGGCCGAGTCTCCAGAAACCCGGTAAAAACTTGGCCCTCGCAATCTGTAATTTACAGCATCGCAGTATTAGAAACAAATCCCGGACTGCTGCGAGCGTATATTCAAAAATCAAGATCGACTGACGATAGGCGCACGGGCACATCGAACTGTCGCATCGTTCCCCCTAATGAATAGGCGGAATAAAAACGTACGAACTAGGAGAAACGGGGCAAAAAAGTGGTCCCCTCCGCCGCCGTTGCCAAGAAAAAGCCGAGCACACACAGAGAGAGAGAGGAGCATTGCCAATAATTCAGCGGAGAATGCTCGCGTTTCGGTATAGACTTTCGGCGCGGCCCAGAAAGGCCGCGGACGACGTTTCCAAAAGAAAAAAAGATTTGTCGAAAGAGGAGGGAAAAAAAAGGAGAGATAAGAGAAAAAAACAGAGTCAGAGAAAGAGAGAGAGAGAGAGGAAGAAAGAAAGAAAGGGAAAAAGGGGGAAGTGGTGCGCGCGCGCGCGGAGCACCGAAAAATAAGAGGAGAAGAGGACAGAAAAGACGAAGGATCTTGCTCGGGTCTTTTTCTTTATAAGCACAGCAGCGACGATGTGAACTGCTGCTGCTGTTGCTGCTGCTGTTGCTCTCGGGGGCTTTTAATCGCGTCCGTCTCTCTCCCGGCAGCAGCAGCAGCAGCAGCAGCAACAGCCGCCGCCGCGCCACGAGGAGTCGAGCGAGAGCCGAGTAGTATATCGCCGACGCGCTGAAATATATTTCACTCGGCTCGACGTTCTCCCTCCTCTTCCTCTCTTTCTCTCTCTCTCTCTCTCTCTCTCTCTCTCTCTCTTACTCTCTAAAACTGTCTCCTCTATCACTCTCCTTCTCTTTGTCTCTCTCCTAACTCTCCCCCGATCGCTCTCTATCTCTCCTCCTCGTTCGACCGTTCTCTCTCCCGATCTCTCGCTATATAAATTTATTCCGCGGACCCGTGGGCACGAAAACGCAAGGAGAGGCACCTGCGAGCTGCTATTGCTGCTTCTCTTTCTCTCTCTCACGCGCGGAGGGATACGACAACGTCGACAGTCGCGCAGCAGCCTCTCTCTCTCTCTCTTGCTCTCGATCCCCCCCTTGTACTCGCAGCCACCGTACTTTACAGGCTTTTTAAATATTCAGCTCGCCTCCCAACCCCTTCCTGCGCACTGCACCGCAGATTTTTCCTTTTATCCTGCGCGCGCGCAAGCACGTCTCCGACAGTACCTGGATATGTGTCTGTACGCCTTATTTTCGCGCTGCGAACCGCTTTGTTTAATGCATATGCACCGCTTAAATGCGACAGCCAAGTTCTTCGATGTATATAGCCGAACCAATTTTTAAGTAACCTATTATTGTTATAGCTATTGAAATATTGCATATTTTTCCCAAAGATTTGTGCGGCCGAAAATATTGAGATTAGTGCAAAAATTACCGATGTTAACTAATATACCATTTTGCAGTTTCCATATTCTGACTTCGCGTCGAATCAGAATCAGCGAGCCGAAAAACCTTGACAATCATAAAACACTGCAAAAGTTATTTACGTATAAAGGCATATATGTTTTAGATTCATGACCATATTCGACCATTTATACATGTACGATTCATTACCTTTAAAGAGTCAAAAATAAGCAATTGCAACAACATTAATTTTGGTACATCAAAACAATATTAATTACAATCCGTACTATCCCCTGGATAATGATAAATAAATTCTTAAACATTAGCATAAATGAGTATTCGGTCGTGATGAATATTCGTCTCGAGACAGGACCGGGCAAATAGGTACCTATATATAACACAGAGGTAATACGAAATTCGCGTCCGGGCGTTTTCTTCACGTCACTCGCGTTCTCGCAGCGGTGATTTAAGTCCCGGTGGAGTGAGTTACGCGCTCTTACGAAAGTCGATCTCCGCGGTGGCGACGGCGGCGGCGGCGGTGATCTGAAATTTTTTATTTATAGGTATGCCGATCTCGCGGCGACGCGTATATGTAAATGAATTGGAACAATTCGCGTGGCCTTTATCTGCGCCGTAGCGCGTGATTTTGCGCTTAATTTATCGTCGCGCGACGCGGCGGCATTTCGTACGTACGACAATTCTCCGCATCGTGATTTTTCCGCCGCGATATTTGTAAGCTGTATGTATTGAATGCTATAGACATCCGCGTGCAATTTTTATATTGTTGATATACAAATATTCAGCAAGTTACGTCGAGAGCGGAGTTGAATTCTTTTATTAACACTGTGACTAATACGGTGGGAGACTAATTTTAGTTATGACGAAAGAATTAATTAAGCGACATCGCGGAAGTAGGCATGCAAATTAGGAAGAACTTTATTCGCAAATTTATATTGTATTCTGTTCAATTGAGATTCAAGCTACGTGAATCTCGATATAAACCCTGAAACTTTTCTTTTTCATTTAATTTTTAAGTTCAGTAAAAAACGTATGCAATTATAGATGTAAGCATATCGCAGCACACTGCAAAAGCTGCTTTAAAATGTAAAAATTGATTTTATGCATCTTAACGTGATACATCGTATGCATTTAATTAATTAATTTAATTAATTTATATATTTAATTTATTTAATTTAACTGTATTAATTAATCATATAATTTATTATTTAAAAAAATGCTTTAAATTCCCACTTGTATCATTTTAGACCAAAGTAAAACTTTGAATTTAATTTAAAGTTAAATTGTCTTCGAAGTACACGTTTTCGGATTCACGTTTCAAAACTATTTTACAATATTCAAGAAATACTGGGAATAACCCTGAATTTTTTCAATTCTTTTGAAAGTCTGTAATAAAAGAACTTGTGGAAAAAAGTGGAAACAAAATCTCGACGGAAGTCCAAAGTAATAAAAATGTAGTGAATAACTAGGAATTAAAAATGTGGTAAACAAAATATAAAAGAGTTTCCTATAATCTTAAAAGGGAATACTACTTGTTAAGAAATTATTATGTATAACTACGAAATATTTACTGCTTATTCGTACGTATTAAACAAAGTGTAAAGTTTCATAATTACCTTCTATAGTATAAGATCAAAATCTATTAAGAAGTACATTTAAATTTAATAAATTAATAGTCTACTGAACATCTTAATGAGTATTATATTTTATTATAACTTAAATTAAGCAACAGAATCTAGAAACTACAAAACTTGCAATCGTTCACTTCAAACAAAAAATTTAATTAAAGAATCTTCGCAATCGATGGCTATATTAAGGAAATCTAAACTGAATTCCATTTTCGCACCGTGCTAATTATTTGGAAATATATAATACTAAGTATTTTAAGAGTTTTAATCGTACTTTCAATACATTTTGTTAAAATTTCATTTTAGGTATGAACAAACTTATTTTACTTATTATTGATGATAGAGAATTCCAAATTTGCTTTTTACAAAGCATCAAAAGTTTCTAGTAATAAGGAATAAAATGTACCTGAACCTTTATTTAGCATGTAATAAAATCTTATGTTAATAGTAAATAATATCTTAAATCACTGGTGCTAGTTGCAACACTCCGACTTTTACCTTAAATACAAAATATATATACACAAAGAAATCATCATTTTTACTACTTATTAAACGTTTCATATTATTTTTGTGAAATTTGCCAAACTCTTATAAGGAAGCTAAGATATCGGGTTATGTCAAAGAATACTTTAAGAAAGGGCGAATATTTAATTAGTCCTGATCTATATACAAAGTCTCCGGCAAACCGCTCAGTGGTCGCAATAAACACACATATATAAAAGCCAGCTCAAGCACGCGCGCGTATAGAAAGAGACAACGCAAGAAAGGGCGCCGCCAAGAAGCGGACGAAGAAAAAAAAAGAATGAAAATCCCCTTTAATACCAGGTGGGCAATGGCTCGATTTCTAACTAAGAAGAAGCGCTCCGAGGACAATACGGGAGATCTCGATTTCTCTTGTTTCCCCGCGCGCCACCAGTACATACATGCGAGTCTTGCGCGCGGCCTTCGGTATATACGTATATATACTGCGAGGGCGAGGAGCGCACCTATACGTATACTCGTATATATACCTTTTTTTTGTTTCTCTCTATCTCTCTCTCTCTCTCGCTGTGTTCGCGAGCACAGCTTGGCAGAGGCGCACACTTTGCGCCGCATAAACAAGAAACCGAGCAGCACCTCCGGCCTTCGTTGTTGAAAAAAAGGATTTTTTGAAATGATAAAGATTTCAAATGAGAAATTTTTTCAGTTTCCATTTTAATTCATGCTTTGGTTTGACCTATAGGGATCTACATCGGATATTTAGTACTGCATTTACGCATTGCATTATTTACGCAATAATTGAAATGAATTGACTTTCCAACATTTAATTAGTTTACGCAATTGTATATATATTTTTCAAGTAATAATAATGTGCATGGCTTGAAATCTTAAAGAATCTTATATAGTCTTGAATAGTCACAACAGGCTTACAAAACTAAAAAAGTATCCGGTGCCTGAGATCTGGCTAGGATTTTCTTATATATTCGGAACCACAAAGTAAACAATTTTAAAACAAAATATTAATATAGAGAGTTTCTAAATAGATGATATTGAACTCTAGAAATAGAATACAAACATTTTCATTACTGTATAGGTATCTAGAAGATAAATTTTACTCCAGTCTCAGAAAGTCGTTGAAACTTATGACATTTATCACCATACATTTTATAGCCTTTGCCAACGGGTTTTACTTCATTCTTTAAATGATCATAATAAAATATTTATACACTGTACAACTTTCATTAAAAATTTAAAATAATAATTTTAATACCTATCCAGTGCAAATACTAAAAATCGTCGTATTATAAGAATCCCAAGAAATGCAATACTGTAAGAAATTGAATCAATTCAAATAATTTATAATCTCTCAGAGTCAGAAAAGTACTGTAACTATACTTTTAATCATTAATCAACGTCTTTTGAAAATGCTGTTTCATTATGCATGTTCAATTAAGACTCAAAAATACTAAAAAATATCTTAGGAGGATGCAATAACGTCCCACCTCCTCAAACTGGTTGGTCTATACTTCTCTATCTAAATATTATTAAAAAAACAATAAGTCACATAAGTCTCATATTACATAGAATGCTTGACAACATTGAGCATTACGCTGGTGAAGACGAAATTTTACTTAAAATTGTAAATATTAATAATTACAAGCCAAGATAGATATGATCATACTTTTGAGGTTAACTTTTAATACCTAAGCACCTCTAACTGTAGTTCCGATTAATTGGAAAAACGACAAATTAAATTGACTTCACCTAGAACTGGATGATTTACTGTATCAAGCACTAGGCCGCTCAAGCCCAAGCATTATCTTTTATTATAAATAGAAAAAGGTATCAGCGAATCAAAAAGTACGTTTGTAGCTACTGCAGAAATTGTTTTATAACCATTATTCACTAAATAAAGCGATTCAGTTACAGGAAATGACAGTAGATATATTTATAATCAATTTTTGCAAGATTCGCAAGAACATCTTCACTTAAAATAAAAACGTGTTAGAACAATTAGCTATAACGTTATAATTGGACTATTAACTATGAAAATTACCGATAATGATGCAGCGTAGTTTTTGAATGCTAATGAGCAATTTAAAAAACTATATTTAAACCTATATTTCTACATTCCTTAATCTACTTACGTATATAAGTTCTGAAATGTATGTGCACATGTGCTATAGTAGAAAAATTCTGATTCGGGACTACATGAAAACTCTTTATGCACCATAACTTAGCTATTGCAAAACTACTTTACTTCGACAGAAACAATTAATAATTATCTTCACATTAATCAATGAAGACTTTACAAAATTAATCAGTTGATCAATATTTTTCAAATTCTCAGATATTTAAAAAAATATATTTAGTCTTCTTTCTTATATACATCTTTGATCTTATATACCATGTATGACATATCATAAACATCTGTTTTCAACCATTTTCCTGCGTTAATTGTAATTTTCACTCTAGTTTAGATCACTTATACTTTATTGTTTCAATTATTATGAATTTAAAAAGTATAATTGATAGAAGACTTGTATGGGCAGAATTTTGATGAAATTTTTTCCACGGGATCATTTCATCATAAAACCAAACTAGAATTAGAGTTATATGAAAGTTTAATATGTCAGCTCATAGGGTATATGGGGTAACAAACCTGCATCTGGTTTGATGAATTTATGATGAAATGAGCCTGCGGTAAAAATTGCATAAAATCAGCTCCCACACCATATAATCCCTTGCATAAAGTATTCCAAATTAAATTGAAGAGAGTAGTAAATTTTCTAGTTTAAATGTATTCGCAACAGACTTTTTAGCATAAATAACAAATATCTTATCTCAGCAGAAATAAATTCTGTGAATCAAAAGTTGCACCACTCAGTTAAATTTCGCTTAGTTGAAAAAAAGCCTTGAAAAAGATGTTGAAAATTCAGGGTTTTGGTCGTTAATGGGTTAAACTGATACTGATTAAAACATAAAAATTTAATTTCGTAATTCATGATAATAATAAGTTCCATATATTTCAGAAAATTTTAATGAATAATCTATTTAATTATAGGTAATTGAAAATTCTTTCAAACATATGTTGTAAATTTTTTATCAGTCTCCATTACTGAAAAAACCGCTCCCAAGTCATTTGCACTTAGCTTCTTATTCTAAAATGTTTTGTTCCAAAATGTAATTTTTTAGTGATTTATAGGTGAAAATATCGCTTATATGAAATATTCGAATGGTTGTATACGAATCATAAAATGATCTCGTACAATACCATAGCAGACCCGAACGTATAAAATTAAATGAATATTTATATATTTTTTAAATTAAAAATTAAAATATCACATTTATTTATTAAAATAAAAATGTATAATAAAATTATTATTATATTATTATAAAAATAAAAATTGTAGTAAATAAATTCGA
>UELV01089768.1:14808-29224 GCA_900490015.1 Megastigmus stigmatizans
TAAATTCGAAAAGATAAAGGTAACGATAAGTTATTATCTTCATAAATTGTATGATAGTAATTTTTTAACCATATCATTTCAGTCTGCCGGTTTGTTTATTTTAAAAAAGTTATTTTTATTTACTTTTTAAAATTTGTTTCTAATAATTTTTTTTTTAATTCTTTTATTTAAAATATTCTGAATTCGACATTTGTCCAATGGCGTCGCTTTGGCCGTGCATCTGGACGGATTCAAGACTTTCAGTTTTATTAGCCTACTTTATACAAATCTAATAATAAAATTTAAATGTTTGTAATTAATAAATAGTATTTTTGAATCACTTCAAAATTTATTTACTATTTCAAATGTGCTTGTTAAGTTTTGCTTTATCTTCGACTTTAATATAACCAAAAATTTCTTAACAAATATTAATTAAACAGATATTGAAGAAATTAAAAAAATTATATTTTGAAGGAATTTAAAAATACAAATAAAATTAAACGTCAAACATTAAAATCAATCAAATAGTTCTTTAATTAAAAATAATTAAAACAAAAACTTAAAATCAGAAAAACTCAAATATCTTTAAACTTATTAATCAAATGCTTAGAAAAAATATTCAGCTCTCAATGTACAAAAATGCCATTTGTATAAAAAAATTTAAAAAGATTAGTACAGTTTTGCTCCTGTTATCGACTGCCATAGAAAATCAATCATTGTGCAGTCTTAAGATTTTACGACCTGGTGTGATTGCGCGATATTCGTACGCGACGATCAACACTCAAGCCGTGAAATCGCATTTGACGGCCTTGTGACGAAAATAGTACATTTCGACACGGGGGCGGAAGAGGATTATTTCACTCACGAGACGTTTTTCGGCCGAGCGAAGCGAGGTCGAAAATTCGAGTGAGGGAAAAATCCTCTTACGCCCTAGTCTCGAACCGTATTTTTCATCACGAGAGCCGTAAAGTCGCATCAAACATGCGATTTTGTGGTTAGAGTGACGAAAATACTATTTTAAACTTGAAAATCGATTCGTCCGTTCTCACCTATACAAATGTATACGTACATTCCCACACATACATACAGGCTCGAAAAAAAATTCTCAAAAATAGTCAATTTTGGTTCCAATGATGTTAAACATGTTTTTAAGCATTTTTGGAAAAAAAAATTTTTTACTGATACAAAGCTACGTCTCTGAGAAAAAAATATAAGAATTTAAACTGTTAAAAAAGCAACATTCTTAGACATTGCAAAAAATGATGATACATTTAATTAAAAAAAAATTTTTTGATAAGAACGTCAATTAATACAAAAAATTTAAGATTTTAAAATTGAAAATCGGCTTAGCCTTTCCTAAAATATGAACTATTTAAAAAATGAACAAACAACGAAACTCTAATAATATTTTTAATTTATATCTAAATCGGCTCAATAACAATCCCATGCAAGAGATATAAAAATTATGATTAATCCATTACTTATCGTGCCTAATATTTGATTTAAAAAAACTACTATTTACTTTCCATAAGAACACGTATTACATTTTTTTCATTCCACTTTGAATTGATTAACAATGGAGCGGGAAAAAAATTATTAAGGAAAATAGATATAAGGAAAATAATGAAAATGAGTTCCACTCACACACACACACACACACACAAAGTTGTGGATTCTATTATATCACATTCTACTCTGAGAAAAATTCTTTTTCAATAGTTTTAATGAAACGTTTTAAAAAATTAACTAAAAATGTATATTATTTACCGGCTGTACTAAATTTAATAACGCAATATAAAGGAGGTAGACAATACTAAAGTAGATGTATAACATTTGCACTTCTATCTTACAGTCGTTTCTGGCAATCAAAATATTTAAATTAATGTAAAAATATTCGTAATTGATGGATATATAAAGGAAATCAAAATTAAATTCAATTTTTACACGACGTAAAGTATTCTGAAGTAGATAATGCAGAGTATTGTAGACATAGGTTTTAATCAAACTTTCATTAAATTTTGCAAATGTTTGTTAGTGACAATGAAATTTATTTTATGGAAAAGTTTAACGGTAGAGAATTGTAAATATTTCTTTTTATAAACGAATAAACGAATAAAACATAAAAAATTTGACTTTTAAAACTTTTCTGCTTTAATAATTTTAATAAAATGTTTTAATAAATTAACTAAGAATGTATACATATTATTTACTTTCTGCGCAAGACTTTAAAAATTCGATATAAAAGAAATAGAAATTATTAAGCTGTTGATAAGAAAAATTTTCAACATACATCATACTAACCTTAACATACTTTAACATAGTTTTTTAGAAATGTGGAAAGTAAGAAGAAATGCATACACCAGACACTGGTTTCCAATCAACTTTCATTAAATTTCACAACATACAAACAGACATATTTGTTTTATCGGGAATTTGGCTAAGTTCTACAAATTAACATAAATCTGAAATGACGTAATTATTCTTTATAGAAATATGAAGGGTGTTCTTCTCGAATGTAGTAAAAATGCTTATAATTTTAATATTCTTTAATAATATATGCATAAGATTGGTCACGAACCGATCTCGTGAATCAGCGAGACAATATTTTTTTCCAGAAATTTAGCCACATTTTACAAAAAAGTGCAATTATTATATTCGATAATCACTCTTTATTGCTCCGATATCCCCTTAAGTACAACAGTATTATAGATTCTAAATGCTGTCTTCTAGGTTTACTCTAAAGACTTTGTTGGGGTCCTCTTTTATTATCTTTTACCAAAATCTTTATAAGGCTTGTTACAAAATATGAAAAAATACAATTTCTCTTAAAAAATATTAAGAATTTTGTATTAATGCATCGTATAAAATATGTTGTGAGTAATTTCTACAATTTAAAAAAATAATAATTATTGAATCAAATAGTTCTTGCAAACAATTTCCTTTTCCAGGTAGATAATTTTTATAATTTTATTAAAGAGTCCTGCCTTACAAAGCTTATTTAATATTTACGAAAGTTAATCCATTATTAAAACAGATGAATACAACAAAGAAGAATAATGTGCATTCAAAGGAGAATGTATGCGTATTGGAGCATAAGAAAGTCTGCGTAGCGCAAAGTAAGATCGTGCACTGCACAAAAGCGGCGTGAAAATTATTACAACTGTGGCGAACGCTTAGCTGTGTTTTTATTGATGCCTACGATGCGGAAAACTATAACTTTAGATATGTAATGCTTGCCTTTGAATTAATTCCCAATGCCGGTTTACAAATTCTGTTTAAATCGCGCGTTTTATAACATGCTAGATAAGCGAACTAACCTTATACAACTTCATTTCGCGTCTACTGCATAAATAACACGCCTATATGCTAGAAAATACAGTTTGTAAAAAAAGGACAACTATAGGTGATTGTATTACTTACAAACTTAATTAAGTGCCTAAAAGAGTTTAAAAATAACGTGATAATAAACACAATGTGCGAATATTTTCTAATAATCACGTTAAAACATAGTTTACATTTTCTATACAAAAGTTTTTAAATATAATTGTTTAATCAGGAAAGTGGAGAGTGTATACAATATTTTAGTGTATGCAAAGGAGGAGAGCATATGCAGTTTTGAAAACTAATAATAAAAAAGAATATACTGTACTTTTAGATATCCTCTTTATTTGTCTAGAATCAATATATAATTTAAATAAGAAACTAAAGTAAATTTCTATCAAAATTCACTCTTAGTCATAACAGAAAAGCTTAATTACTTTAAATGATATTGAAAATTGATACGTTTATTTAGTAATTGGTATAACAGCGGAGAGTTTTCTTTCTTAAAGTGAGAATTAATGTTACAAATAATAATAAAAATTAAATAACGTAATAAATCTATAAATCAATCTACAAATCAAAATGTTTGATATGTAAAAAATATCTTATTTATAAAACTATAGTTCATCATGAAAAATCACGGCAAAATATTTTTATGTAAAGGAATGATAATTATTAACAACCTTTAAAGAATTATTTGGTCGTATATGAAATAGTAACTTTTACTAAATTATGACAGGTGCAGAATGCATCAATGTATGTTTATTTATAAAGTACAATTCGAATGAGTTACAACAAAGTATTTCAATATTTCAATAATATGTAAAAAATCTAGCATACAATACTGCCTACATTATAATTGAAAGCAACATAGTCTATAAATTTAACCATAAAATAAAAATTAAATTCGGTTACTTTCTTCATTGTTTAGTTAGTCTGATAACTAACGAGAAGTAAAACAAGTCTGACCTATTCATCTGCATCTACTAATACAAAAACAAAATCTGTAAATGAAAATCATACAATGCACTGTAATGCGATGCATTTTATTTCTTTGATCTTTTGATAATTTAATGGGAATCTTAAACACTTCTTCACTTAATTTCTTTACATCAATTTTTCCACAGCCTATATTCGTTCTGTTAAATTAAAATGGTCTTTATACTTTTTTTAATTTCTAATCAACAATCACACCTCTATATACATTAACGAACAAATACTTTCAATACTATATAAGCAGGAGAATACAAAATTCACTTTTGCTCGAACAAAGTCTAGCAGTAGCCAGAACGAAAGGAGCAGCTCTTTGCAAACGTCGACAAGGTGAAGCAGACGAAATTCTCCGAATGCATCCCTCGAGCACCATATATCTTCGAAAACAGTACGCACATGTACGTCATAAACATTAAAAAGACACAATTCGTACAACGCGTCCTCCTTATATCGGTATACGATATATTAAACAAACCGAACAAGATCAAATGAAAGACAGAGAGAGAGAGAGAGAGAGAGAGAGAGAGAGAGAGAGGAAGAAAAGGAAGCAAAATAAAAGGCGAGCCGTGCTTGCGACAAACGCTAAAAGAGCTGAATCTCCCTCTATACACGTATTACGGGAGAGAGAGATAGAGAGAAGGAAAGAGGCAAAGAGATAAGACAAAACGAGAATAAACGACGGGCGTCTAAAAGGACGAAAAAGCAAGCCACACGAAAGAAATAAAGAGAAGGAGGGAGAGAGAAAGAGAGAGAGGCTGCCGCTGCTGGTAAGTAGGAAGCACTCGCATAAATGCACCGCGCTCTGCACCAAAGCAACAGCATGCAGCTCCTTTCCTCTCTCTCTCTCTCTCTCTCTCCTCTCTCGCGGTGCACACAAACCCAACATAAAGTAGGTCCAGTACGCGCTACCAGCTCTCGCGCAGAGAGAGAGAGAGAGAGTCGTAAAGAGCGAGTAGAGGCGCCTTATGGGAGAGAGAAAACGCAGCGCGGCGCGCATGCACACACACACTGTATTGCGCGAAGAGAGCAAAGCACGAGAGTCAGAGAGAGAGAGAAGCAAAAGCCACGGCCCCCTCGCGAGTCGAGCGGCCAATAGGCGACGAGGCCGGGCTGCGTGAAGGCGGAACACGCGCCAAAGTCGCGCATATGCCGTCGCTGCCGTCGCCGCAGCCGCGCCGTATTTATTATTCAGTTTGCAAATACCACCGCGGGGGCAAAAATTCATTTCTCTCTCTCTCTCCCTCTACCACTGCACCGCAGCAGCTCTTATCTTTCTCTCTCTCTCTCTCTCTCTCTCTTTCTCTGCTTCTCTCTCGCTTGCAGGCTTTGCGGCTCTACACGGCCGATTGGCGGCGGCAGAGGTGGAGCCAGAGAGCGAATATCTCTCCTCTTTTTCTTCCTCGAGCTCAGCTGCTGCTGCTGCTGCTGTTGCCGCTGCTACTATACGGCTTCGTGCCACACAGAGATAGCCCAAGTGTAAGAGAGTGAGAGAGAGTGAGAGGATCTCTTGCGTATATACACAGCTCGCGCACTATCAGCTGCTGCTGGCGTATACGGCCAAAGTCTTTTGTACTCGGGCCGAGCCGCGCGAGTGTTGCCGGTGGATTTGACTATGGCTCCGCTGGATCTCTGCATATAATACGAGAAAAATGATGTTGTACACATGTGGTGTCGTATAGCGGGGAGGCGAGAGTATTGGACGCGCGACCTTGCGAATTATGGAGATTCGCGCGCGTGTCTTTGTCGACGATTATATATACTTTTACCCGCGTTTCCGAGGCTTTTGCGCAGCGTATTTTCAGACCGACGCGTAAATCTGTATCTCAAGTTCAGTTAAATATTAAAGAGTATAATATATTATAAAGCTATGCGGTAGATTCGTTTCGAATGCGTGCAGAAATTGGATAATTGGTATAGCACCGGAACTCTCTACTGCGCCTTGCTAGAGCTCCGCTGTTTCTACTTACCAACGTTAGATCTTTGAGTATAGAATGCGCGTATAACGGCGTCGCCGAAAATACTTTATTGAAAATACTTTATAATAAAAACTGGTTTAATATGCGTATAACAGAATAATATATAGAAATAAGAAGGAATTTAACGCTATATGATCAAAAGTTTTTAATTCAACCGACCGAATGATGGCAATAAATTCCTGCTCATCCTTGAGAAAAATTATAGAAATGGGAAGCCATGCCTTTTGCAATGCAACAATCGGATACTCGTTTCATTAAGTAAATACAAATGGCTTGTTTAAAATTCATTAAATACTTGTATATAATAACACCCTGAGTTCTGCACAAAATTACAACTAGCCAGCAAAGCAAATTTAAATTACAGAATGTCATATCCTTCCAAGTTATTTCTGAACATTCACTCGCTTATCCACATTTCCGCAGAGAATAAGCAATGAAAACGCTAAGCAACACACATGAATCCTCCTAAAACTATATATATACCCGAAACAAAAGGTGTAAACATGTGCAACAGGTCAAAAAAGAAAAAACCTTGCACAGAAGAAAAAGCGAACGAGAACGCGTCTCTACAGTATCCGGTATACATAAATTATGCAAAAATCCAGGCGAACAAAAAGAGCTGTATATATTCGCGATCGAGATGTATTTATCAAAAAAATTAAAAACAAAATGAGAGGAGTAGGAAAACGAGCGGACGTCATCGCTTAAAAAAGACTTTAAACTGTCAGCAGGTGCAGCCGTCCCGTCTATATAGAACAGGCGAGGAGGGAAAAATGTACGCTGCTGCTGCAGTTGAGCCTATATGATGTATCTCGAAAACTAGAGAGATCGAGGCAGAGAGAAAGAGAGGAGGCACACACGTGGCAGTCCGGAAAGCCGTAAATTCATTCAACGACGCGAGATGGATCGCAACAGCCCGGTTTACCGCACGTATATATAAGAGGTGTATCCGTCCTGTTGAAATATCCGCGGAAGAGAATGGATTTATCGCTTTTATCAGTGTCTCCGACAACTGAACGGTGATTGTTGTAATACGACTGTTGATGAACGAATCATCGACATTTGAGAGGCATCTGTAATATACTATATTGCATATATTCAAATAAATGTTTTCCGTTTAAAAGAAAAGATCCTGTTTACATATATTAATTAATCGTTATAGCGTCTGATAATGTAAGCTAAAGAGAAGAGATCAGCGACGATTGTTGTAATATGAAAAGTTAAGTTTTCATTGTGCGCGGAAGCAAAACTATCCAAGGAGTGGATTAGTAGAATTTGGATCATTTTTTGAGCACGAAATCTTATTCGCATTCTTCTTCCATAAATTACCATAACAAACATTGGTTCTTTAGATTTATTTTCTTTAGAACATTCCACAAAGTACTTCGATACAACGAAGTCTATAAGTATTAAAGTCTCGGCGATCGTCATCGTTCTAAAATCAACTCAGTACCAAATCAGTACCTGCACACAAGTACACAGCAGTAGGTTAAGAATCGCACGAAGCGCAAACACGAACCGCCCAATCAATCGCGCGCTGCACATAGAGCCTGTGGGAAGAAAAAGCCCTAGAATTTTCCCGCGAGCGTTTGTTGGCGGAGCTGCAAGTTGCGCGAACGAGATATATAGCGATATCATCGTCCTCGTCGTCGCCCCGAGGCGTATTTTATATCTCCTAAGGTCCGCGCTTATATACACATTCGTAGACTTATAAAAGAGGGACTGGAGCTGCTGGAGAAGGTATGTGTAGTGCGCGATGCCAAGGGCCGTCGGCTCCGACTCTCTGCTCCTGCTGCTGCTGCAGCCTCCTTTTACAACGTGACACTGCACTGCGGTGTATATAAGCGCGTCTCGTCTCCTATCGCGCGGAAACGATAATTTAATCACTGCCATTACGAGGCAGCGTTTTTCTTACGGTTCGCTTGTGCCGCCGCCGCCGCAGTTGCCGACGCAACGACTCTGTGTAGCTCTGATACGGCCGCTCGCGAGTTCTCTACCGCTGATTGTTATTGTGCGCGGCTGCACGCAGAGTTCGACGTCTTACGGGATTCTATACGAATTTGATGCTACGAGAAACTGAAATATTTGGTAATATTTGGGTAGATTTTAACTTTTTTGTTCAATCCTGTTAAAGTATATCGAACCATTTCTAACATAATCACTACGTATTCCCTCATCTTCATGCACAGGAAGATTGAATGTATGAAAAATGTCGTTTATTTGTAAGTTTATTTGTGCTTCAACTTACGCGTACAAATTTTTCGGCATGCTCAATTGAAATTTGACTGTAGTGGGAAAAAGAAATTTCGGTGCCCTGATGTATCTTTACAAAGAACGATTTATCGCTTTCAAAAATTAAATATCTTTCTACAATTCACTCAATTTAGACCCAACACGAAGAGATTTTTCATTCTTTAAGTGTTGTTTACATTCTCGGTATTAATGATTATAAATTATATGGATTAAGTAAATAATGTCGAGTATTTTATAAGACACCGGTTATAATCCAACTTTCATTGCCTTTTTTGCATGCAAGTATTTTTATATTACAAAAGTGTCCTTAATCAATGAGTGTAAATGGAGACATAGCATCAAGTATTTTAATATAATAATCAATAAGCTACTGGATACCCTATTTATTTTATTAATGTAAAACTGTGTGTGTTCCGAAGACAAGTATGTACAAGTATGTACAAGTATGACAATATAACGTCCAAATTCCGTGTACTTATAAAAAATATTGTACACGCATCTCTCACGTAAAAAAAAAGAAAAAAGAAATGAGTGTATGTACGTAATCTCTTTTTCACTAAGTATACTTCTCATAATTGATGGCATTCCCTCAGACACTCGCACCCGTATTCACAGCTCTACATCGCAATACCGACTGAAATAAAAAACGCACAAATAATACGCACCAGGGCCAATAATTAACGCGGGAGCAGAACTTTTATGTAAAAAGAAAAAGAAAACTCTGAGCGAATCCGCTATACATATACATACACGCGACGTAGCTGCAAATCATGCAATCCTGTTGGGACAAGGTATATAAGCAGCCGTATATACAAGTTGTCCCGCATCAGTGTAGAGCGACTGCAGAGTTTCGGGAGGTCGCCCATCCTCCCCGAGTTTGTCCGACACTAATTGACGAAATCATCGCACTCAACGATCGCGCGCGCCATGCCAAGTATATGTATATAAGACTGAGAGGTAGATAGAGAGAGAGAGAGGAAAGTCCCTTGGCCGCGAAGGCAGGCGCGGCGACGGCGGTCTGTCATTAGCAACGTGAAATATCGTTCCGGCGATCGCTTTCGATGCCCGAGCTAATGAAGTCCGCGGGCGCGCGCCAGTCCGGCTACAACAGCGGCGGCGGCAACGGCGGCGATTCTCTTCTCGCGGTTTCTCCTTTTTCTCCTCTATGCCCTTCCATCTCATCCTTCCTGCTGCTGCTGCTGCTGCAGCCGAGCTGGACTCGTCATCGTGTCTCTCTCTCTCTCTCTGTATCTGTCTGGTTCGTCTCTTTCCTGCCGCGAACGCCTGAGGGAGAGAGAGAGAGAGGGTGACGCGTGTGCAGCGCGAGGAGGAGAAGGCCGCCTGACCGACGTCGGATGATACTACTTTTTCGACGGAATGAAACGCAAGCGCAAGCGGCTTTTTCAATGCCGCGCGCTGCGCTTTTGTTGCTCTATACTCCCTCTCGCTCGCCTTTATATATACTGTCGTCGTATCTACATGTATGCGCGCGTGCGAGCAGGACAGTCGAACCGATATATAAGTATACAAAGATCGACCCGGCTGAATTTTTAGCGAGCTGATATTTATATACGGTGTCCTTTATTGAGCGGAATAGAGTATTATATGGCCTGTAGCCTTAGCTACATAATTATAATGTAGATGCTGAACAGGATTCGGCCCTTTTCTTGATTCGAGGAAAGAACGTGTCGCAAAGTATATAGCAATTTAACTTTCAGCTATAGCTAGACTTGATTTCAATAATATTCTTTATTTCATTCTATATTCGTATAGTAATATCTATTATTGTTATGCTCCATCTATATAAACACATAGATGAACATAATACCATTACATTCGTCTTATTTACTGTCATTATATATCAATAATAAAAGCTCTCGTGTAGTTTCCAATTGCCCATAAGTCCGGGATAATAAGTAAGCACGAGTCAAACTACGTCGGCAACTTCTCGACACCTCCTCGTCGCACAAAACACAGCCCATCTAAAAGCCACCTTAATATACAAGAGCGTCAAGTGATGCGAAAAATCTGCAGCAGCGCGTGCAGGAAAGAAAAGGAAGAAGAAGAAGTAGGAGCGAGTGGCAAAGCTGGTGAAGCTAGAGCTTCGTCGTCGGCGGAGTCGGCAGCCGCGCATCCTTAATCCCCTTTATCGCTCCGGGGCCGTCTCCGTTACTCGTAATTACGACCTCCGTTACCAGCGGGCAATTCGGAGTCACTCGGCAGGCGCCCGCGTCTAACCCATAGCGCAAACTAGTCCTTCCTCTAAAGATCCTCTCCACCTCTCTCTCTCTCTCTCTTTGCCTCTGTCTCTGTCTTGCTCGAGCCGCAGAGGAGAGGCATCTCGTTCCACGAAACCCTTTTCCAGCGCGCGCGCCAACTACGCTTCCGGTCGCAGGGACATTAAGGAGAAAAAAAAATTGAGCGGCGGCGCGGGCGAAACGAGGCGGGGGAGGAGGAGGATATGCGCGCGAGGGGAACGTGGAGAGGGAGAGAAAAAGCTGCTGCTGTAGGTGGATTTTCCAGGTGAATTATTCACGCAGAGCCGCGCGCGCGAGAAACGGGAGCGCGATACTTGCTAAAGAATTGCTCCCTATACCACTTCTTCTTCTTGCGTGTATACGTGTACAGCTGTTGGGCGAGAAGAGCTGCGCCAGAAGCTCTGGATGCTATTCGCTTGTATCGTGCACTCGACGATACGCGTATGGCTTTTATGGATCGCGATGTTTAGATTGTTGCTGCAGTGATTATAGCGGTTGGGCAGATCTTCGATTTCGGAACTTTCGTATATATACCTCGAATAATGAATCACTTGATGCACGACTCTTTCGCGGTTGCCATCTACTCACCTGATAATATTACCAATTTTTTTTTTTTTTCAATTTCAATTAAACATGCTTATTATGTTGTACGTTGGCAGTTGGGAAATAAATGTTGTACAAAAATTAGTTTCATAACGATTTCAATCAGTTTTTTTTTATTTTTTATTTTTTTAAATTTATGGGAATAAACCCTTACATGAAAGAAAAATTTCCTTTACATTAATACAACCTAAATATGAAATAAAGAATGGTTAAACGCTTAATTTAACTATATAATAATATACTAATATAATAATAATGAATATAATCATAATAACATTATACCAACCAATCCAGAGGCAATATTAGTAGTGTCACAAAACCCTTTCCTTAACATATTTCTTAAACGCATGTATATTTAAAAAATCCAAACCAAGTCTATGACCATTCCAAGACCTGAGCAACCTTAAAAGTGGGCTAAAGTAAGTAAATGAGGATTTACGATTAAACTATTTTAAAGTTCTAAAATGCCTAATGGAATAATTGCATGTCTTTAATTCAAAATAATTAGCAACATCAGGATTTTTGTCATCTACAATGAAAAATTTATATATATATACACCATATCTAATAAGTTATGCGTAGATTTAACAGTATTTATATTCAAAACTTTAGAAATATTTTGACACTTTTTCTGATGCTCGAAAACACTTCAAATTGTGTTACTTTTAAGAGATCATTTGAATTCTGAAATATTCGATTAGAATTTGAAAGCTCATTATTCAGAAATGAATATAGCTATTGTTACGTTTATAGGCATTAAAATAATTTATACATATTTATTTTAATTATAGTATTATCGTCAGCTCGGTAGAAGGAGGTTCTATCTCAAATTTTCTTTGTACTTTAATTTGAATATGAAAACTTTGATTCTCAGTTTAGGAGGTACTAAAGTCATTTAAAATTATAAATTTCTCGCCCTGAATTTCCCTATTAATTAAAAAAAAAATTTGAATTATTTAAATACCGAATACAGGTGCACATCGTCTATGAATTATCTATCATCTGGTAAATCTTATGGAATTATCTATCTTCAAGTAAATATTTCAATGACACCTTCAAAAATTCTTATTTCAAAATGAGCGCATTTGTTCGGAAAAAGAATTTTTGAAGATGTCATGGAAATAGTCACTTGAAACTTTGCCAAATGATAGATAATTCATAGACAAAGTGCACCTGTATTTGGAATTCGCATAATTTCAAGTATTTATTTAGTTATTACTAATTATTCAGGATCCGATTGGTAAAACAGTTTAGTGGTAACGGTAGGACTTTGTTGTTTTTTTTTTCCATCTAAATGCAATCAATTGGATGTCAAAGTCCTACCGTTACCACTAAACTGTTTTAGTAACAGACCTTCATTATATCGCTGCAAGGATTAATTATTTTGACGAAAGAAAAAAAAAGTGTTCGCAAGACACAGACGGTCTCTTTTGATCCGAACTGTTGAGAAAGAACCTTGTTTTCTACCAAGCAAACGATATTATAATAATATTTCTACTGCACGCAGTAAAAATAATGTTCAACAAAGCCCTTTGCAAACTGCTGACTCGTACTCATCATTTATCATCACGATTAGTTATCGCGACTCGCCAAACTGTTCCCGACCTCTGAAACTCAAAAAAGGAAAAAAAAACCTCGCATCTCGTCAACAACATTGCACATCCTGGGCAAGAGACTCGACTCATGCACCGCGATGCCCTCGCTAGGAAATATATAAGAAATTCCCCGCAGTGAAGATGCGAATGCGCAAAGGAGGAGGCGGCGGCGGCGGCGGCGGCGGCGTCGGAGGAAGAGAAGGAAGAGCGACGCTTAAAGGAGGACGAGGGGGAGAAGGAGCGAAAAAGAGTAAGACGGAGAGAGAAAGAGAGAGAGAGAGCCTAGCCAAGCGAACATAGTTAATTTAGATTGTATCGCGTGAGAAGCAGGAAATGACGAAATATCCTGAGTGCTGACTTACGCCGGTACGCCTGTCTTGAAGTGCCTGCCGCCGTTGCCGCCGACACCGCCGCTTCGTTCCTAAGCGCACCGAGCGAGCCGCGACTTCTCGCGACCTCAGCCAGAGAAAAAGAGAGGGACTACGTCGACACGCAAGCCGCGCACCCGCAAGTTGGGTCGCCCTCCGCGTGCGCACTGCACTGCATCACACAGACGCTTTAAACGCGTCGCGAAAAACTCGTCCGATTTCGCAGCTTTCACATTTTTCCATTCTCTCTCTCTTTCTCTCTAATTGCTTATTCTGGTTAAAGTGTTTGCTGTACCTTCTCCCGGACGACAAACAATCATTTAAAAGATATATCATGTTACAGAGCTGAAGATTTTAACGGTATATGTACCAATAGAATGCCGAGTTCCGCGATATTTATTATTGATATAGAATGGAGAAGTCTCGGTTCTTGTATTGACAATATTAATATAATACCGATTAACAAGTTTATCTAAACGATACACACTGTACACTTTTCCGCGGCATCCGATCGGAGATATAGTGGCAACGAACACTATTTCCGTACCGTAATCATCGTGGATCGATAGCGGAAAAAAAATGTTTTTCCGTACCGTCATGCTCGAAGAATGCGAAAATAATCGTACGATTCAATCTGTAATCGAGTATACTTGTACCATAAAAAATATATACATTATATCTTTGTCCATTCTATAAAATTCGTAAACGCTTTAATTCGCAGATTTTTCCACTCTAAATGTAACCGTTATAATCACGAGATAATACAAAAACTTTTGCGAAACTACCGCGCAATCCTTAATTGCAAAATACACTTTGACGCAAATAAGGCGCCCCCGCAATTAAGCCTTAATTCTGTCAAAAAGGTCACGTCTCTCTCTCTCTCTCTTTCTCGAGTCAAACTGATTTAAAGCGCATGTGCGGCCGCACGCATACGTACATGTATATATACACGCCACCTCAATTAAACACGTGAAAACGGTTTATTATCTTTAATCGCGACGCAACGCGTGGGAAGGTTGCGTTAACAGCATCTTTAAGCACACACACACATATATATATATATGTGTGTG
>UELV01089774.1:0-12327 GCA_900490015.1 Megastigmus stigmatizans
AGCCCATCACAGTCTCTTGCACTGTTTGCACTATTTACAGATTAGTTTAAAGGTTAGGCTATGACTTGGAAATGTACAGTCGTTGCCAACCGCCGCATCGCTGTGTGCTCTTCGTGCCCCTCCCTGGTGCCCGTCGTGCCCCATTTACAACGATTTTTAAAATGAATATTTTACATATTTTAAAAATATTTATCGAAAAAATAAAAATGGACTTGAAAGTTTAAGAGTCAAACTTTCAAAATCATTTTGTTTCAATCCGATCTGACATGTACTCATGTTTATGCAGCAAATTGAAAAATGGAGCCATTGGTTTTTCACTGCTCCGAATTTAATCTTTATAAAATTAAGTCAAAACAGTTTTTTTTTCATTTCAAATATTCAGATATAGAAACTAATATATCTATTTATACTTTTTCGTGACTATTTGTTTTCAAACAATCATTCACGGTTTAATATTAAAATGCCCAACTGACCTGCCAGGCTCACCATGCCCCATCTTCCCCTATATGATACCTGTGCATTATAGTACGGCCTCGTTGTCAGCCTGACTTTGTAACTGCTCCAACCGTTGTCTGGTGATTCCCTGACGAACGCCATGGTACAAATAGGTGTTCGTGCACAGTGTGTAGTTGCTTGGTCGGATTATATCATACGCGTTGACATAAATATGTAATTTTAACGTATCTTTGAAATGTTCAGTTTATTTATACATGTGTAAGAACTATTCATCGGCTATTAGTAGGAGTATATCAATTGGATTGTATTCTAGGTAACGAAACTAATTAATATACATATACACAACTGTAAAGTTGGGTTAGGTCTGCAGTCATCTGCTTCGAATTCAAAAGTAAAAGTTGTACTTCAAACTGGTGCACTCGCACAAAACTACTATAAACAAGCTAAAATAGTATCTAAAATACTAATTTTTTATCAATTCAGGGCAAGTTTAAGCAATTTAGGGTAATAATTTTCAAATAAGTTTGGTCGGATCGGATTTACTAAATTTATTTACTTAAACCTCAAAATAATCCTATTTTAGTATTTTGATTACTTTCATATACTTCCTGTTTTTTACTATTATTAAAGTACAACTTGCAAAATATGATGCCAGAATAATTATTTTCTACTCATTCTACCCATATAGAAAAATAGCATTGTACCTTCGTGTTATATGTATTAGTCAAGTTAAGTACTTATAGCTTAGTTCTCCGTGTATTCGAGTTAGAAGTATAATTTTCAGTTTCGAATTCGATACATATATTGCTTGTTTCGTTACCTATATGAAATGCATATGCTTTTACTATTGGACGAGATGAATACTTCTTACACGTTTATAAATAAATCGTGCATCTTAAAAACACGTTAAAATTACTCACTCATGTCAACAAGTATTATAATTCGACCGAGGACGTCTACATCGTATTTCAACACCTATTTCCAGGCGTTCATCAGTGAATCTCCAGAACACTATAAAGTCGGGCTAAAAACGAGGCCCTGATACCAGCTCCATTGTACACACCATACCAAGGGGCTGTTCAGGTAACGGCATAAGAGCCTCATAATATATTCAGGCAACCCTGATTATTTTTCTAGACGGTAGGACTGATTAATCGATTTTAAAAGCTAAATTATTTTTATGCTGCATAGAAAAATAAAACTACATAAAGCTTACACACTTTAAAACGAAAGGTTAAAACACTCACAATTGAATATAAACACTTTCAAAGAAGTGTTATAAGCAGTCTTGGAATGAAAAAAAAATGTCCAAATATAATTATTTAATTACTTTATATCATATATATGTTACAATTTAATAAAACCTCTCACTCATATCATTCGCAGAGTGCCTTTTAAGGAGAAATAAATTCAACAGGGGTTCAATTCATTTCTAAATTGAACAGTAGTTTATTAAAAGTTAAAATCTTTACAAGCAATTTGTTATCCACTTGTGCCAATACGCTCGGTCCACCGACCACGACGACAGTCGTCAAGCTTAACCGCGCACTCGCGTCTATAAGGTATCTTATCTCTCGAACGAACTAACTCTGCAGCAGAGACCACGGACTTGTCTACCCCTCTCTCCTGCGTTTTTACTCGCGGAGCTTGGCACATCGGGCTACACCAGTGCCATCACTTTATGGCATTTACATAAAATTTAATATTGAATATTACATGTATATGTATATATACATATATAATTAATTGATAGATTTTTCAAAACTATAATTAGGAGGCTTTTTTATTATTAACTAATTTTTATTATTTTGAATAAGATATTAAATAAATAGAATCACACAAAATCCTCATTATACTGAAATTGTAAAATTAATTAACATTTTTTAGCTAATCAAATACAAAAAAATATTACTCAAAACTTTTATTCAATAATTACAACACTGTCAATTACACTTCACCGTAGTTCAAAATGTTTATTGTTAATTGCTAATATAATCATGTAAATTACGTACAATGAATAGTTTTAAAATCGATACGAAGGACTAGACAGTCATACGCTTTTTTACAAACGTTGTACATATTATCGTACTATTGAAAGTTTCTTCCAGTGCTGTAGAAGTACAAAGTGGAAATAAAAACATTAAAAGCGTCTTTTAAGTTTCTTCTTATTCTACGAAACATAATTATGATTTGCTTTCTCAATTCGATAATAAACACAAAAATATTTAATAAATATGCAATTATTAAAAAGTAACAAATATTTTTCAAATGTGACATAGAAATTATCTCAAATTTAAATATAAATCGTTCACGAATTATTTCGTTATCGCTGTCATACCAATAATGAACTGTACCACTGTCATATAGATTAGAGTACATTAATTGGATTCGATTATGTAAAGGGAAATCATTTCTTACAAAAAATACAACATACTCAGGAGTAACATCATATGTAAAAATATTTACATTATCGTTTTCTGATATTACCACTCTGGCAGTAACGCAATATTCTATGCAAGCAACTTTTTTATCTTCTTTAATTAAATATAAACATTCCAGCAAATCATTTACAAATAGTTTGTTGTCATAAAGAGGCGTACCAACAAAAAAATGATTAAGTGTAGGTCGACTATAAATTTTGTAGTTGTTCTTGATTAAATCCCATGGAGTTTCTATTACTCGATCAGATATTTTTCCGATAGTTAACATTGCTACCATTACTCTTTGTAAATAATTAGTTACAATCATGAAAGTAAAAATGAACCACAGAAAAATTAATTTACCTAATTGTGACTTTGGCTGGTACTTCATAGAAGTTCCAAAAATTGCCCGAAGTATATCCATACCTACTTTTAAATAATCGAATTCCAGTAAATATTTAAAGAATATTGTTAGGATTATAAAAATTATTATAAAGAATAACCAAAATTTCAATGGAAATTGAATCCATAATTGATCAGCAAATGACAATTTTTCTTTACTTATAATGAAGCAATATTTGGAATATAAAAATGTACTGATTTCATTTTTAAATAGGCCTGTTTCCCCATAGCCACCAGCATATATATCATATTTACCAGTGAAAACTTCTCCTATGAGTCCGCTTCCTATACCATTATTATTAATTTGACCAGCTTTAGTAAGAGGAAAGTAAACTAATGAGACGTTTGCATTTAGCTTCTTTAAAATGGTTTTGAAGCATTCATGAAGTGTTCCTTGCAAATCAATTTCTTTTACAATTCCAGTAAATTTTTCTCTAATGCGAGTATAAAAATTCACTCCAGCTACTTGTATAGGATAACCCATAAGATCGCTCGTTTTGCCAAACCACATATCTTCGCATAAAGATGAAGAATCTTAAAATTCAAATTATAATGAAAATATGATTAAGTACATTACACTTATATTTAAAATATTGAGATTTAAATAATTTATATAGTTTGAGGATGTCATTCATGAAAATTGTAGGTTCACACTTTATTACATAGACTTTTCAATTTATTAATTTGTATATATATGAGTAACTTGGCCTTATATATTCACCATAACAACATTTTGTAATGTAGCTATTGTACATGCTATATCCCTAAGTCAACCAAAGAATAAATAATTTTAAAATTACTGTACTGTGTCTAAAGCCTATATTCAATATTTAAAATTTTTATAAACTGAATATGGGTTTTATAATAAATAAATTGATTCATGTGTTAAAAAAAATTAAATAGCATGTTGGAGATATATTTTTTTTTCAATTAGGGTCAATTTTCTAATATCTGAGTTGTGCTAGCAGAATCATAATTTTTTGACGTTCAGAATATAATGTACCATTCATTGAAAAATTTTGAAATCCTAGAAATCTAATCAAAGGACGAAAAGTTGCCGGTTTATTAGAATACAGACGGCAACTGTATACCAGTTGGCAGAGCAGTATTTTCAAGAATCGGGTCAACATAAAAATATTGAAAATGTTGAATATACGTCCACAAGTTGCTACATTGTTTATTATTTTCTAGTATTTACTAACCTGCCGATAGTAGTGTCTGAGTATTGATAAATAATGTCAACATATGACCATTTTTTTGCATGTAACTTCCAACTTTATTCCAAAATGCTGGTGCATATTTTGAATAGGGATTAAAAGTGTATAGGCGAATATTAAAATTATTATCCTGACACAAAAATACAGCGGATAAGATATTGAAGTCCCACATTATTGTTAATAATAAATAAGCATCAGTACAGCTGTTAGGAAAGTGTCCATTGTTTATGAGAAAAACTGCTTCATGATTCCACCAGAGCGAATTTTTTAGTTTATACATAGTTGATTGAAAGAAAGTTTTGCTCATGTGAGTTATAATAAACTTATTTACTGATAGTGGATTTATAAATGTATCGTTAGGATCGGTCATGTAACGCTTTACGGTTACATTATTTTGTTCGAAATTATCGGACTCATTTATTGCTAATAACGTCATAGGTTTAGTGCCTAATTTGAGTAAATTATCACAAATGCCATGACTTCTATTTACTAAGATGAGTATTTGCTCTGTTTTGTTAGGGAAGCACTGATCAAATATAAATTGCTGTGAAGAGAACAATACATCATAAGATTATTTAAAATCGAATTGTATCAAATATATACCTATATACCAAACTCATAACTTACCTCAATTTCCTTTGATTTACTTGTAACAAAATAAGTATCACAATCTTGCAAACATAATGTAATTCCACTGATTAGCTTCAAATGGATGCACAATTGAAAAATTTTAAAGAGTTCCATGCTTTAGTAATTGTTAAGAATTTATTTCACAGAAGTAAATTTGGTAATGGGTATGTATACACAATAGTTATTTATATTTTATATAACTCGTTTATATGTATTTAAACAATATAAATACTGTTTATAAAATGTATTTGAATTTAGTTTTTGATATATTTGAATGTTAAGTTATGTATAAACTAAAAAATGTGTCATCAATATATGTTTGAATTATGTGAATTTCAAAATAATCCTTATACTAAATAGATGATAGAGATTCCAGAGTTTGCTCGAGGCGACTAATTTTAAATTTAGGACTAATATTTGATCGAATTACCTAGCGTTTTAATAAATGATTTCAATCAAACTTTAGTATGAATTTACTGGCATTTGTTTCAAACATGTTATGTCGCTGCGACTAGATTCTATTCAGTGCACTTTCTACATTTTGCTTATACCTTCTTGTTACAAATTACTGTTGGTTATGGCCAGAGCTACGTTTTTAATATACCAGTAACGAAAAATCAATGTTTTACTATATTACACATTTTCCTGAGACTTCGTACTTTTGGTACTCTAGTTTCTGCAATGGTATATGTGTTTCCGAGAAATTTTATTTAAGTTAGCTTCCAATAGCTGTTTTGAAATCATAAATATTAGATTTTCGTATAAAAAGAAAAACTTAATTTCTTAATTGATTTTGGGAGAATTTTGATAAATATTATAATTTAGATGTTTTTTCCGTAGAAACATTATTGTAAGAAGTACGTTTAATATGTTTAAAGTTTGTATTTTCTTGATTTATATGGATGTAATGCAATGTTACATGACGTAGAGAGTGCAATAATCGTGACACCATATAGGAATTTCAATTCGCTATAAATTCTATATATTTTTGTTATTTTCAAAGAAGAATAAACACTATTTAATTATTTTATATAAACTGTATTAAAATATGAAATAAGAAAAAATCATACAAAATCATAATTATTTTTGAATTATAGTATTATCTATTATATTTTTTAAGTATCAAACCATTTAGACACTTCCATTTAGACAAACCATTTAGAAAAATTCGTTGCACTTAAATTCAAAGTTGAAAAAATCGACTTACGTCACTTTTTCATGTGTTCCATTAAAAGAAATCTGCATCAGAACACAGCAAATACAGGCTTTGCGTAAATCAAAGCATTTTATTGATATAGGAAATATTCTGCAACTTGTTATGAATCTAACTCACGATCATTAGAACAACATACTTATAAATATTAATTTTGAGATGAAAACATCGCAAGTTAAGTAACTTATGTCAATTTATTAACACTTGACTTCCTTAAAAGTTAATTATTTATTCTAATTATAATTTATACATAGGAAGTTATAAAGATGAATTAAAAGATTGGACAATATTATCTTCGCACTGAGATAGTGCGGAAATAATATCAGTACATTTTCGCATAATGTGAAGGTAAGTTAAAAAATGGTTGCCAGTTAATCGTCACTTTGCTTCCTCAAAATAAATTATTTATTCTCATGTTTGATTTACAAGTAATTAAATAACTTTGAAAACATTACAATAATTATTATAAAGCAAGCGTTATAGATTGCGGTGCTGTAATTATTAGTTCTAACTAATTCTGACAAGTAATAAACAATGTATGTTTCAAAGAAATTATAACACAAAAGATCTATGCTAAAAATGTGAAATAACTTTCATTTATTTAAAAATACTACGTATATACATATAAGAATTTCAGAAATTTCATGAGAAAATTCATCTATAATATTCACTTCACTTATTTAAGAAAATTTTCTTGTAGTTTTCATATAAATTTGTGGTACAGCTACATCAATTTTCTTACCCGATGTATATACACTATAAAGTGTACAAAGAGTAATTGCATGATGCAGTACCTAATTGACTTTTTTATTCCTGTATCATATAATAACAATGTAACCAGGAAATCTTTTTATAATTTCTATGATTTATATGTATTTAAAAGTTACGGTGCTATAAATAAATTTCATTTCAATCTTCTGAGTACTTTTTGTATGCACAGCTCACTTTTATGAGATACATCATTAGAATTTAAGAACACAGATACCGACTTTGCTCTTGTATTTCAATTATTGCTCACTAATTATTTTACGTACTAATAATAACCAGTCGATGAAAAACTTGGCGTTCGGGTTTGAATTTAGAAGTGTATTCAAAAAGTCATTCATTAATATTTATTTTTCAATAAGATTGAATGTACAATTGTGGAAATTTATGACATTTTAACCATCAACAATTGAAGGACCGAGATCAATAAAGGGGTGAGCGCAAATAAACTCTTCTCAAATTTAATTTTTATCTTGAAAACTAGTAAGTACACAGTTTATTTTTTAAATTCATTTATAGATTCTTCAGTTTGATACTCGAACAAGTATATGTGTTTTAAGGTACGCACTTTTAAATCCGGTCCCGCAATTGTAAGTACAGGAGATTGCAAAAATTCTGACATATAACACATGATCAATATCTTGGATAAAGCGAGTAAACTGCCAATCAAAAAATAATTCTGTATTTTAATATTATATATTCTTTATATTTCTATTTACAAAATGTTTGACACCGCTAATAAAATTGACCTTTATCTACTTACTTAAGTACTCGCGAACAAGGTGAGCTGCTTAATCAGCACAACAAATTTATTGGCACGTCTTATAATAAAAATGGATTGGCTTTAAAAAAGCAAAAGGGTAACAAATTGCCAATGACAGTGCTATTTTTTACACGTTAACGTCATAAAGAAAATAAAATCTCCGAAGTATGATAATTGAATTTAACATCGCTTCTTGTGCTATTATGATAACTGACGTTATACAAAAATAATATTTCTCTTGCTCTGATGGCGTCAGTGCATAAGACTAAAAATGCATACGATTAAAATATTTGTAGATTGAAAGATTTACCAATTGAATGTAAATGCATAAATCAATGACGAATAAATATAGTCCTACAGTTTTGTAAACAATTAACTTATAATTATAAACAGTTTTTTTGTGACTATATTTTTGCTTTTTCGACAATTAGGTCAAGTGTATCAAGCAATTTTAAGTATACAAAGCGCTTCATAATTAAGCTTTATGATAACATTCTGTAGTTTAAAAAAAATATATAAATTACAAAGACAAAAGTAACATTGTAAACCTTTTTCTAAACATTTTACTAAGGATAAATTTACCCTCTTCATAGATCATAATTGTAGGTTTTAATTTTTTTACATACATTTATTTATAGTGGTTACTACAGTTTATTTTCTTAATTATTGTGTTAAGAGAAAATAAATTTTCCGTTGACTATGGAAAATATATATTTTACATTTAGTAAAAATCAATGAAAAATTATGTACATACTTTTCCTTTTGAACTATTATCTTAACTACTTAATTGGTATTATTATTGTTACTACTTATGGACATTTAAATTCTGGAAGTATAAAAATATACTGATAATCTTAAATTCTATAAAGATATAACATTTATTACAAAAGTCTTTAATTGACAATTATCGCTATAATCCTTGTTAATGTACAGAGTATTTACATCCTGGTACAAAATGTAAGCAAACGAAAGACCATTAATCTTTCGCGCATATGAATTTCATTTATTGGCAGTACGATGAATTTATTTCATATTCAATCGATTTTTAAATGGTTGGAGTGTATGTTCTTGTGGAATGTATGAATGTCATACAATAACAGCCTATTTTACGTGTACGAACGTAAATAATTGTACACGTCTCTCCGACTTATCTTTTCATCGGATTTATAAATAATTAATTTTATCACAATATAATAAAATAAGCGTAAACAGCTATATGAGAAAAAATATTGAATCGATTAAAGAATGATTTTAAACTTCTACATTTTCATTAATCGTGCAGAAAACATTTGCGTTTAAACTCTTACATCCATTCAACATAAATATGTTATGTATAAGAAGGATGAATAATTATATAATTACAAATTGTACTATTTAACTATTTAACTCCATAAAACTTCAGATGACCTAATATTCTAGTGTGCAAATACTATCTTTAACGCGAGAAAGCTTAATTGGTGGATTATGTAGCCTCATTTTTATTCAAGAAAAACTTATAAATTAAACAAATATGATAGCTTCGTAATATTTGGTGAAAGTTATTAAAAATTTTAATTCAATAAACTGAACTTTCTTATACCACATATCCACCAATAACATTGTATATAGGATGATAAAATCTAGATTGGCTCAACGGCTTTCTAGAATTTTTATTATAACGTAAGGTATAACATTGTGAAAAAAAGTGAAAACGAAAAGTTTTATGCAATTTGGGCAGATATACTGAAACTTTAGCACTTACACTCTTCGGATATCTTATAGTTTTCTATCACCTCGATAAAGATGTCTTACAAAAAAAAATATGTACTTCAAAGATAATTATTGCAGTACTTGTATCAAGCTCGAGCATTTCTTATTCTTATCGTCATATTACCTGGATTTAATATAGATTCATAAATAAAAGTTTATAATACGTAACGCATTTTCGTAATTTTCTGCGGCAAACAATTTTTAAAGGACTATTTTTTAACGATATTGCAACTTTGAAAAGCCACCTAAATTATACTTTAATCCCAAGTTAAACAAGTTGTACAACTCGCAGAAAAGTGATTTTAGAACATTTGAATCATTCAGAGCATGTAAATTCCGAGACTACAAAAAAAAAAAAAATCAACACTCGGTTATAATTTCCGTACGTCCTCCGCATAAAATTACCTCACATTGCGCCCGATTATATATCACAAGAGCGAGCCGATTTCTCGCGTAAAATATTCACGCACAAACAATAAATAAGTATAATTGGTTTCGTTGAAGTATTCGATTCAATTACAAGACCATCATAACAGCCGTACACAGCGAACAGTACCCGAAACACAATAATTCATCGAGCGAACTTAAAAGCAAACGTCGTCGGCTCTTACACATCGAGCGTATGTGCAGAAAAAAGAAAATCACTTTTACGAACTGGCCATTGCCGCGGCGGCGGTGCACGAGAGGCTCCTAAGGTCGTAACGATCCCAGTATGCAAACTCGTACCGCTTTGTCTACCCGACCACACTTATAAGCACATCAGCGGCTTTAATTGCATACAGATGATCGTATACACACACGCTTATATAGGCAGCTTTTCTCGCGATCTCATTGATCGGCGCGTATAATATCGTATTGCATACACGCATTATCGGGGAAAAGAGAGAAAAAACGTGATCTATCATTTGGTATCGAGAGGGAGAGAGAAAACGAGCTCCTCTCGGCAATACATCTCGCAGAGTGCGCGTGCAGGGTCGGGCTTAATTAACCGTTGTATTAATTACAATTGCCGCGGCGGCAGCGGCGAGAATCGAGCGAAGTCACATTGCCCGTGTGCTGTATATGTGTAGGCGCGTGCACGCAAGCAACTCCTTGACTTTTAAAGTTGCTGTAATGCGCGCGGGGACGCGAACCAGTTCGCGCGAAATTAGCTGCACCATAGGAGCGTTGCGTTGCGTTGAATTAGCATGAAGCGCGACCGTCACCACCGCCGTCCCAGAGATTTTATCCTATACGGACCTTATTCTTTATACGTGCGAACGATAGACGTGCTTTTATTTTTCGAGGGATTTTTTTTACGCCACACACGTATTATATATATACCCTATTGTGATCTCCAGATCCTCGTTTGTATCAGGTTCCAATATAAGTCTGACGTCAGTGTGCCAGAGGTCTAATTGGTGAATTCCCCATTAAAAATAGAACCCTTGGAAATTGGCGAGCCACCTATAAAACTTTAATAGCCTATATAGCCGAATGGTATATATATATATATACGTTCTTTTATTAACGCTATAATTCAAATTTAAAGCGATTCCTAAAACAGCCGCGGCAGCGTCCGCCGCCATCAATAATACGTTCCTCAAATGAAACATTGTTCCAGCAGCAGCAGCAAACTTTTATTGCACTCCTTCGAATATAGACCGCCCTTGAGAATCGCGGGCGAGGATGCGTTTATATTGTTTCTTTTTTCACTCGGTCCCGCGGTTGCTTGATATTGCGCACAAACACACAGACGTATATTATACCGAGCTCTCGACCTTGCTGCACTTATAAACCTTATCCGGAATTTTTGGGCGACCCTTGCTTTTTTATGTATCGCGCACGCAGGACCTATCTCTTGCTAATTGCTCCTTATTTGCTCCGATTCTCTGGCCCGTGTGCCTCACTTTTAACCCAGCGCCTGCCGCTGCACGCCAGAGAGTTAATTGGAACAAAATTTTTCTTTATGATTGCGATCCGCTCGCGCGTTCACGTCGTTAGCGTCTCTCTCTCTCTCTCTCTCTGAAAGTGATCTCGAGTCTTTGAGGTGCGTGAGAATTTTCGTAAAGGGTGTGGCTGTTCTGTGTGTGTGCGTGTGTGTATAAAAGAGGCAAGTAACGAGCTATAAATAATTGCCGACGATAAGCGATCGAGCAGTACACCGCATGTGTATACACACACGACATTGTAACGAGGCGCGTGCGACGTCGCGATGTATATTGTGTGCACTCTTGGCATTTCGGCTTTCAACGATTGGATATATACCGGAGTGAGTCGATAAATAAATCGAGATTTAACACTGCACGCGAGTCGGGCCTTGACTTTTTGCCAGATTTTTTAGTGCCTATACCGGCTTTATACTTTTTGATGTGTTAATTGCACCGTGGGACTTCATTAGCTCGGCCCATGCGCGAAGATGAAGGATATGCCGCGGAGAAAATACCTTATGCGATCGCGGGTGATGATAAACCATCGAGAGAGACAAAGTTTGGGATCGATAGCGATCTGCGAAGATTGGAAAGAATTGGCGCGTGTGAGCGCGGACGAGAAAAAGGATATACATCCATGAGATTATCTCGGAGGTGGATTCTCGAAGAAAATTATTTCGCTTGATCAAACATCGTATAAGATACCTATGTAATCGATTGAAACGAAATTTTGCAATTTTTCGAGGCCTCAGTTTATTAACTGGAAGCTGGGAGTACGTTAGTTGAATGTATATATATATAT
>UELV01089780.1:0-14259 GCA_900490015.1 Megastigmus stigmatizans
CAGTGCACACAGAGGCAGTTGCGTATTTATGGTTATAGGGCGTTTATAGCAGTTTCGAGTGTCGAGGGGGTCGCCGCCTCGTAAGTTGGGATGCTGCGCTGTCAAGCTGTTTTCGGCGAGCTTGATTAATTAGCCGGGGTGGGCTGCCGCCACCGCCTGCACTCTGCACACACACACACACACACACACACACACGCACACTGTACAGAACGTGGCTTGCCCCCCGGTGTACGCCAAGCTGTGCTGTTGCTGTGTTGCCCGACCTTTCTCTCGGCTTTCGGAAATGACCCTCACGCATCCTCGGCACCGGCGGTTACGGCACACCGATAACCCGCACTTTTCCCGGTCCGTCCGACTCGGAGAGTGGCTAGCGTTAGTGCACCAACAGCGCTGCATCTTAAAGTCCGCCAAGTGCTCTGCAGTATATTGATTTTGAAGTTGATTAATGCTCGGGAGAAAGCTGGATTTCTTGGCGAGGGAATTGAGCGTCGCTGCTCTATAAGGTGTTGGTGAAAAATTTGCTCCTTTTTGATTTATCGGTGCCGCGGTCGCTTGTCTTTGAGCCGACTTGCGCTGCAGCTTCCGAAACGTTAAGAATAGTGCTTTGAGTTTCAAGTGTTGTTAGAGGCAAACGCGGTTAAAGGTATAGACGTCCAGAGGCTGGTAATGAATTGTTTTTCTTATATGGCAATGAATGAACGGCAAGATAATATTTCCATTTACTTTATACGCGCTAAATATTTCAAGAGTGAAAACTCAATCTATAACGTTGCATTAAAACAGCTATAGAAAAAGTATTTACTCTTTAAATCTGCTTTATTAATATTTTACTATGTGATATTTTTAACTTGTATATTAAAAGCAAAAAGAGTATCCTGTTAAATAAAATAATTTCTCCCTCACTGTTGATTTTCAAAATTCGGTAGGCGCAGCGTGCAGCATCAGTCTTGCGACTAGAATTAATAATAGGCACAACTCAATCAGATGTTAATTCAATTCTATAAGATAAATAAACAACAAAACTCTGAGTTATTCCCGACAAACTTCGAGCTTGAAGCTTAGCTCGAGTTTTATATTTTCATCATTAAGCGGGAGAGGTTCCCTTTAAGTGAACTTTTTCCAGCTCGACTCGCGCGCCACGCATCTCAATGCGGCCTTTTACGAGGCGCTAAAGTAATTGTAAGCGTCGCTAAACGGAAAGCAGTTCTCTCTCTCTTACTCTCTCTTGTTTCGATTGCCCGAGCATAAGCTTTACCACGTCTCCCTCTCTCCTAATTTTCTGCGAAAGAAGTCGAGAGTTCGTTAGGAGATTCCGTTTCGGTTCGGCGAAATGAAATTCCTTCCCTCTCTCGACATCTTTTTTTCTCCGCTCCTCTTCATCTTTTTTCCTCGTCTGCTCGTCTACACACAGGGGAAACACTTCGACGATTAGCGCTTCCTGTGGTTATATACCGTTCGCTTAGTATTTTCCTTTGCTCGCGCGTAGCCGTTGTCGGTAGCCGGGATAAAAAGTAATTACGGAATTAGTGCGAGCTGATCCGACCTTTTGCACTGGATGCGAGTGATAGCTCGCCACTCTCGTAGTAAAGTGATTAGAGATACCGAGGAGCTTGATTTACAAGTTTTTTGCATCTCGACGGACGTTATTTGCAATTGGCTGACTGCACTTTGATTCTTACTACTGGAGTCGTTTGAAGCTCGCGATTGAACGCCAATTTTTTGCTTCGAATTTGCTCTGATATTCATTATAGAGCTTGCATATGTGTAGTGTAAACACAGAGAAAAAGAAAATAATTGCATCATTGATTTTCAATCTGATCTTTATGAGCTTGGTCGATTAAAAAAAGAACTATAATCTTAATGTCCATAAATGTAGTACAATCTTTTCTTACAAGGGTAGACCCTCTTCACCGACGAGCTAATTTATTGGTGGCATTCGACTGGATAAGCTGTATATTGTTAAATATCTGGGAATACTATGTTTGATGCTACTGTTATAGTTTCACTTATCACACATTGCTCATGTAACGTAAATCCACGAGACTCAAAAGGTTTTATCAAGCGCCTTACCGCTGAGTTTAATAATCTAAAATTAATTAGTAACATATGCAAAACTTCAATTGTGCCTAATCTTTTTTATTGTTTTCAAATCAGGTCCCCTTACGTATCTATGCCACATAAGTTTATACGGCATGTATCTTCTAAGACTATTGAACAAAAGAGCAGGTTAAACCACGATTATACGGAAAGATAGATGGCATTTAATATTCAGTCTTTACACCTGCGCTACCAGCTGATTGTATTCTTTCTTATAAAATCAGCATTTAAATTTAAAGATACTTACGTAAATTATTTTTACCAATTGCAATTGAAAATTCGTGTACTTTGAGTTAAGTCGTGATTAGACATTACACAGCAAGACCAAAATTTAGATATAAGCCGGTCTAGCACTATTTGTTTTGACCGAGATGGCAAAGGTATTATTATATCGTTATCCTTTTTGTAGCATCGTAAAATGGTTAATTGAACTATATAATATATTTAGTCAATTACGCCAAAGTATTGGTATCGTTGAATATGTTTGAAAAACAATATTATTACATTATTTTTCTTTGTAATAAAATTGCTCGGATATCCGGGCCGGGGTCAAACTCTAAAAGGCAAATATCCGCATAGCAAAGCAGTTATTAATTTCAATGTAATTTCAAGTTTTATTAACTTATAAACGAGTATAGAGGTTAAATGAAGTCACGAGCTCTGCGTGGGGTGCAATGTGGCTCGCGCGCGCGGGTATCGCACTTTGTATGCAAATAGGAAATGCTCATTCGCGGATTATGCTTTCCGCTCTGCACTTATAACAAAATATATTATAGCGCAATAATGGGAAGAAGCTGCAGCCTTTGGATATTATAGGCCAACTTGTATGTGCTTATAGTCGAAATATTATAATAATGCAAACGAGAGATGTACACATATACATGGTATAGTTGCGCTTATTGGATAAAAAGAGCCGGCGCGCCCTTAAATTCTGGCAGGCCGCGTAAAATGTGGTCGAAGTTAAGCGAGCATCAACCGCACGGCAGTACGCCAGTGGCGGTGGCGCAACAACCCATTATCGCGGAGCGAGAAAGACAGAAAAAGAAAGTATATATAAGGCCTTATAGTCTGGCGCGTGCAGCAGCAGTCCATTCTCCGCAGGCAGCTCCCCTCCCCTCGCCGGCAACAGTAGTAGCAGCAGCAGCAGCAGCGCGAAAGCCTCGGCTCGCATGAAATCGGCAAACTTTGCCCGCAGTTTCCATATGCTGCCGAACTTTTGCAAATGTAAAACACACCGCTGCTGCGCGCCACCTACATATACCCATATATACATAGAGAGAGAGAGAGAGAGAGAGATGGAGAAGGGGAAAGAGAGATAGAAGAGGGGAGTATAACAGAAGCAACAAAGCGAGCGCAGCAGATTTCCATCCTCGCGGGGACACCGTAAGCGCTACCCGCCGTATCCATGCACATTGCATGTGTATATCGGGTCGGTGTAAGCACTGCACACAAGTGGCCCACCTCCCCCCTCTCCTCCGAGCTGCGGCGAAAACAAGCTCGAGCAGTATACCGTTGCGCTGAGGCTCTATTAAGACGACCGCTACTCTACTATATTTCTGCGGCTCTCTTTTGTGCTCGCAGCCTCGCTGTAAATGTAACTTCTGCGTATGGATGTTATTCCAATGGTCTTTGGATGGTCTTTGGCGATTGTTGTTGCCCCGGGCGCCAGATAAGAGACTCCAGAGAACAGACCGTCTTTTTTGCCTCGTTTCGCCAATGAGTTAGGCATTCGGGGGGAGCCGCGGGGGGATATGCACTGAGTTTCGTGGGCATCTTTATCGAGGCGTTGTTACGAGTTTCTTCGGCAAGTCCTTTTGTTTCCGATTAGATCTCAAGTTTGCCACGGGATGGTTCTCTCTCTCTCTCTCTCTCTCTCTCTGTGTGTGGATGTGTGGTAATTTTGGAAAAGTTTCGGGAGTAAAGACGTGTTTGAACGGCGTGTGTTGGACAAGAAATTTGAAACGCTCTTAAGGAGCTGATAAGTACGTCAAGTGGAACAAAATAGTTGCTAATATTTTCACTCGTTCTTTTTTATCAGATTTTAAAATCGCGGTATAATAGTGATAATGACAATAGCATATAACTTTGAATTTTAGTTTATTTAGTTTTCGTAAATGAAGCTATAATTGTCTTTATGGATTTTCAGTAGCAGCAGTACGGTCTTGTATGTACCTATAAGTAGTAATTAAAAAGGGTAACTGCAACCGACTTGGTGTAAAGGTTTATCAAAGAAGTAATGAATACATATAGATATACACTATACTCAAGTAGCCAGACTACACTTGGATAATACCACTGAAACATAGTGTCCTATTTGCATAAGCAGCTGAATATTGGCTTTGGCGCGTAAAATTTTCGCTTTAATCCAAAGTAAGCACGATAGCGAAGCGGAAAATTAATCAAACTATAAAAAATTGATCACGCATATTCTTTATTAAATAATTTTCTTTTACCGAAAAAAAACAAGAAGATTCAATTAGAAATTTTCTCAGGAATGACCATCATACTTTCTTAGCTTTATATCCTGCAGGAAAGGGGAAAAAAATCGATTTGCAACATAACGAGTTTACCTTCATTGGAAATTCCGATATACCCAAAGCCCGCCCGAGGTATAAGTTAACCGCAAAGAAGAAGAAGAAGAAGAAGAAGCGAATCGTCGCCAGTTGGCCATAAAAGTAGGGAAAAGGGAAAGTATAAAAGAAGAAGTAGAAGAAGAAGAAGAAGCATCGGGTCGTCCAATTATCTCTAATCATCGACATCCGAGTCCTCAATCGGCGGCTGCAAACTCGACTTCATAACCTCTCCGCATCATCCATCCGTTTAGCTCGTTCAACTCGCGATCAAGTATTAGTATCTGGCGCCCGATCCCCCATACCCAGCCTCTGCTCTACTTATAAAGATCCTCTGCATTGGCGCACCAAGAGACTCCCGCCGCAGCTCGCAGCAGAAGCAGCACTGCACAGAGAGAGAGAGAGAGAGAGAGAGAGAGAGAGAGAGAGAGAGAGAGAGAGAGAGAGAGAGCGACGGTTTAAACTGTCTGCAAAGTTCACGGGATTGCCGTGCTCTAACCCCTCGAATGCGGATCCGAATTCACCCTAGCGTACGGCTGATTGCGGCAGCTCACTCTCTATACCCACGTGTACCTCACGACTATAGCCTTTACATATAGGTATATTGGAGCCTATATATAGAAGCCTACCTACCTCGTACTTAGGCAAAGCGCATGTGAGAGAGAGAGAGAGAGAGAGAGAGAGAGAGAGAGAGAGAGAGAGAAGGGGTTAACTTGTGAGTCTGTGCAGCGCGGCGCGGCAGAGATGGTAACGTTTGTTGATTCGCGCGCGCGTTCAGATGCATCCGCAACTCGCGCACCCCCAAACTCTCCGATGCACTTGCACTTGCACGCGCCCTACACCCCTGAATGATTCTATATTCCCTTCCGAGTCAGTTTATACATAAACAACTGAATTTCTCTCTCTCTCTCTCTCTCTCTCTCTCTCTCTCTCACTCGCGACACGATGCCTTTGCAATTCCTCCTCCCACCCACTTTCTGTATCCAGGCGCGATTTCCTCCTTTGAACTCTGCCGTTTCAATCGGTCGCGTTCCACTGCAGCTGCAGCTCTGTTTGTCTCTTTTGCGTCTGTCTCGCTGCGTTTCATGTAGGGACAATGTGCAATCCATGTAAAACTGGATTGTTTTTTCCTTCCTTTCCGCGCGGTTATTGCACCGGGGATCAGCTTTGAATTTGTTCAATTCCCAGAGAATTGCTTTTACGTCGATACAGTGCTGCTGGTACTTTGAATTTTCGAAATTCTGCTTTTGGATTTAAATGCGTTGAAATGGTGCTCTGCGAAATCTATTGATGCCCGCACTAATTTAGTGCGTACATCGGTTATATTTAAGCGAAATATGCTAGTATTGTAGTGCTGAATTTCGGAGTAATTTAGTACAATGAGCTGATTACAGAATTGATTATATTAATTGATGCCGAGAAAAATCTGGGATTCCGATGGAGGATTTAAATATTATATTCACGTAATTCACCAAAGCTACACTATAACCGATATTCTATGCATACATATTTCGAGATTAAAATTAATTTAGTTTACGAGTATAGGGAGGAATAATAACGCTTTGACCACTCGACTGACTACAGAATTTCGGGCATCGATTCCCGTACAGAAATATTTGCAAATACATTCTGATGCCACTACTCATTAATTACGTTTATTCGTTCGAGAATCGTAAAATAGCTTGTTGATTTATTAGTCATAAAATTTTAATGAATAAAGCCGCTTTGTCACCTTTCGTTAAATGGAATGTGCAAAATCATGGCTTAAATATCGGCAAAGTAAATATCAAGATCGCGCATTATCGAGCATATAAATAATTATCATCGATTAAAGTTCTAACTAATGATGCCAATAACTGGAACTTGGAATAAATCTTCGAATGGTATAATGAACGGAATTAATAATTTTCACCGTTGCCATATCTCAGTTTTATTCTTATCGCAGGAGAAGTTGATGAAAATATAATTAATATGATCAATATAAGAACGATCGAAAATAATACCTACTGCATAGTCATTAAGTAGATACGTTAAGAAAGAGGTCAGACAACACCTCTAATTGGGTTTAAACGTTTTAGGTAGATTTCGCGATTTTTCAATATCTCAAAATAATTCAATAGAAATGTTTGTCTCAATCGTCATTTGACTTTGAGAATAGGATAGTTGGTACAGAAAAAGCGAGCATAAAACGTACGACATTTAGTCGAAGGTAAATTAGTCGAAGTTAAGGTCGGCTCTATCGACATTCCACGTTCACACAAACGGATATCAGCGCGAGCGAACAACAACAGCAGCAGCAGGAGAATAATTGCCCTAAAATAACTGACTTTTAGCCATACACAAGAGACAGAGGAGAGAGAGAGCGAGAGAGAGAGAGAGTAGCTGCAAGCATCCGGCAAACTTGAAGCAAATTCAACTAATTCCCTGTCAAAGGCGGCGGCGGCGGCGGCGGCGGTCCCACATAATGCAGCGGCAGCCTCGCCAACAAAAGTCTCCGATATTCATTCCAAATACAATAAAGCCCTTTATCAATGCTCCCAGCCACTCCGGCTGCACCTATAGCCTCGGCGCACATTTCGAGAATCCGCTATACATGGCATTTGGAGAAACTATACAGAGAGAGCAGCGTCGGTAGCTTTGGAGTTAGCTCTCTCCCTTCCCCGTCCCCCTATGACTTAGATAGAGCAGAGGTGGAGGAGAAGGAGGAGGAGGTTTAGAGAAAGAGCCGAGGGCGTGAGTTGACGGAGGAGGCTGCCGTTGGTGCCGGCGCTGCTGCTGTTGCTGCTGCATTGTCGGCGAGTAAACTCATTACGAAGGGGCTGCGCGTGTGGGTTAAGCGGAGCTGGCTGTATCTTTCGGGGTGGGAAAAGCCTATAGGGTAAGAGCAGCAGCAGGGGCTCCCTTTGGCGCGAGCGCGAGAAAACAGGAAAGACAGAGTGGAATGAGAGGAGAGCAGCGACGGTTTAATCGGTCAACCGGAGGCTCTATACGTATAGCCTCGGCTGCATGCCTCTATACCAACTGTAGACCAAGTGTAGCTCTCACTCAGTACCTTGCGCGCGAGCTGCATTCTGCTCTGCTCTGCTGGTTGGCAATTTATCCACCTTTAAAATGTATGCAGTGGTGATATCGAGGTTAGACCTGTGTCTATATACACTAGCTCTTCTCGCCTCATCTCGTCTACTCTTCGCGTCTCTCTCGGCTTATTGATCATGGCTTTGTTAATTCCGCCCACACTTTGCCACGAGAGACGCGCGAGATTCTTCATTTTATTCTCTAGGATTTTACTTTCTAATGTGTAGGATAGCCTGTACAGGTAAAAGAAAGAAAGCTGTATACTCGTAACGGCAATGTTGAGTAGAGAAATTTTCTTCGATACGGGGGAGAAAGTTTTGAAATTTAATGCTAGTTATGCACGTTATAGTTGTGCCGTGAAGTGCAGGCCTTTTCTGGATTCCCACTGTGGTTTATACCGAAATTATATGAGAAATTATGTGATATTTTGTAGGGATGGGTATATCGTATAGTTAATTGGCTTTACAATAAACTTGGAGTTTTTCTTATTACATTCTGTGTAGCTTATTTCGAGATGAATGATAGGAATGTGGTATTTATAGGAATTTTCATTTGCACATTTGTAAACATTGAAATACGACAAGAATATCCAATTTTGAGCATGACTATATTAAGTGAAATTTTATAAGAATTGAAAATAAATCATTTAACCTTTTCAGACCTCAATTTTTTCCGCAGAGGTGCAGCGAAACTAAGTTCTCAAACTAGTTCTAGGATGATTCACGGTCACTTTTAAGTCGATCTTTATAATAAAATTATTTTGTAATTTTTGGGTTTGCTTAGCTCCTAGTAGCATACGCAATAGCTTGTAACCCCATTATGAGATGTAAGAATAGTCACTTTAATAATGAGATGTGATGCAAACGTTTAAATTGTAAAAATTTCATTTCATTTCAAATAATTCTACAAAAACAAAAATGATTAATTGGGTCCATTCCAATGGACACTGGGTACGAAACGGTTAAACTTGAATAACTTATTTTAAGAATGTTTCGTATTTCGCTAAGCAGAAACTACTGTACATCATTTACTGTGGTATTATAATACATTAAATCGTGATTTTTTTCTAATCTAGGGTAACCTACAAAAAACCAGGTCTTTCCTATTTCCAATCGTAATTATCTCCCTTACATAAAGAAACTCCTAGACATGCTACAATTTTAAGAAATAAATCTAAACCACTTACGTAGGTATAATCAATAAAGAACTTAATAAAATAGAACATAAATAAAATAATTCTCCTCGTTTCCTCGCTGGCTATAAAAATGAATTATCTGACCCAATTTCACGCCTAAATAAAACAATGAATCCCCAATTACAAGGTGTAAAATTCTAAAAAAAAGGAGGATCGCAAGGACAAGAGATATCAGGTTGTTTCGGTCCTTTTCTCGGCGTACGTCGATAATATTCCGATGCTCCTCGGAGGCGCACGCGGGGGTGTTGCAGCATTAAATCAGGAGATTACGGCCGACACAACGGATTTTGCAGTGGCGCACAGTCATATAGGTAGGGCTAGGCTGTAGCTGGGTAGGACGAGAGAGAGAGCGAGAGAGAGAGAGAGAGAGAGAGAGGAGACTTCTGCTCTAGCTTCTGGCGTGCTCGAGAAGAGAGGCTTAAACCGGCGAATCTCTGTCGGATTTCGCGAGGGGCTTCCAACTCTTCCCTTTTTTCCCTCCTTCTTCTCCTTCTTCTTCTTATACGCCCAAGCTTCTCTTTTTTTATGTCTTTAAAGCTAAGACTCGGGCGATAAAATTCTATTGCGAATAAGTGACTTAATTGAATGTTTTTCCTCTTCGCTCCCGTTCTACTTCCTCTAAATTTTTAAACTATTTAATCAATGTTATTGTTCGCAATCAGAATCAAGACATTTTGTCAACAGTCTACAGTCTAGATAGGAATGGTGATTTTCATCGCTTAATATTAATAATGCTAGATCTATATCTTGGAAGTGCAGTCGAGTTTCGCAATTCTCAGGATATTATCCAAGATATAGCCTCAACAACCAACTTTTCACTCTGCCGAATTCACCCGAGCTATGCCCGCTGTACTTCATTAATTCAAAGCAAGACAATGGGAACTCGAGCTAAACGATTCGTAGAAAAAATTGCGCCCAAGACTATACGCATTCATCATCATTATCGTCATCGTCGTCGTAGTCGTCATCGCGATGAAATATAAAACAGCGAAAAGGGAATGCAAAAGAGGCTAAAAAGACAAGGCTTTTGGTATTTATACTGCGCCAGAGTCGGCGTCGTCATTACGTCGAGCGGAGCTTTCGTCACTGCAACTCGTCGGCGCATCGCTCTTTGGAACCAATGAAATTTCCTCAATGCGATGTACGCTAACCAGAACATGGGGCGCTGCGAGAAGGGACTACGCGTCTTCCCCTCTCTCTCTCTCTCTTTCTCTCTCTCTCTCTCATAATAAGTGCGCGTAAAGAAGAACCGAGAGACAAAGTGGAAAGCTGGATAGAGAGTCGGAGAAAGCGTGAATTTTCGCGTGCACTCAGTTTGGCACGCACAGGCGAGGTGAGCTGCCTTTTATCTGCCTCTCTCTCTCTTCCTGGCTCTGCCGTTTCTCGGGGCTCCGCGCGACTCTCTCTCTCTCTCTCTCTCTCTCTCTCTCATCCCCCTATATCTCACTGCGAGTGTTCCACATATCCCCTTCACCCACACGCGCTCTCTTTTCCAGCGGCTGCAAGACTCCGTAGAGAGAGAGAGAGAGAGAGAGAGAGAGAGAGAGAGAGAGAGAGAGAGAGAGAGGAAGACAGCATTACTGCGCATTCACATCGCCTGCATTTCCATCTGCTTAGCGGTGAAATCCGCTTTATGTTACGACTATACGAGGACGAATAGAGTGCCGTCTCTGGTGCCGCCGTTGCTGGTGGTGGCGCATCGTCTACTGATTGCGAGCGGGACAGTCTCCCTCTCTCTCACTTCTGCACCCAGCTATCCGAGCGCCAGAGAGTGTGTGAATCTGTGGATTTTCGCCGCGAGTGCTGCAGCGCGTAGTTACTTTAGCACTTTTTTTTATTTGCCTCGCTACCCGATTGCCTTTGCGAGTCTTTTCGTTACACACTCTGCAGGCTGATCGGGAGCGACCGAGCCGATAATTCGCGTTAGTTATAGGATATCGAGTCAGTCGGGGAAGGGACAGATGCGTTGATGGTGTCGCCTGTCAGAGATCGGGGATTAACTAGTCACTCCCATATATATATATATATAGGATGGAATTTTAAGTTTCCGTTTTCTGTGCAGCAGTGTATAAAAGCGAATAATATTCTGTTTCGGTGCTAGATGCTCTGATTTTGTTGGAATTCATCGCTGGAGAATAATATTCCAGGATTAACATTTTCTCTCAACAATATGAACAAACAATGCTTTTCAAATCCTCTTAAGTTCAAAAGAATCGAGACTTTTGCCAACAAAAGCAACATATCATGAAGCACTTGAAATAAGTACATTTGGACGCCATTTCATTGCGATACCAACCAGTTTCCTCGCTGTATACCACATAACAATCAATCATTAACAGATAACAATCCATTAAATTAGTTATCTGCATCTCTTTGCAAAACAAACGAGTCGATCGAAAAAGTTATAAGATATAGACATTATAACGCTCGGAAGAAATGAATTCGCACTCTGCGGGAGCTGCCGAGTAATAAAGCTAAAATTCCTCTCTACAAATTATTACCTGTGGGCAGCCGATGAGAAATAGCGATATCCACTTAGCCAAGCGGTGAAAGAAAAATAAAGAATCGGCAATAGGGAAGCGCATTTTCAAGTATAAATTCCTATAGCTGTTTTACACACATATATACCAATGCCAAAGAGCGCATCGATGGAACAAAAGAGGAGGGAGGGAGAGGCGGTGCGCATCATTAAATTAAATTGCCGATAGGGAAAAATAACTGAATCACCGCCGAGAAATGCGGCGGCCCTTTAGCGCTGTTTGTCAGCTATCGGCCGCCGATCGATGTTTGCTCGGAATTTTTGCCCGATTTCAGATATTATTGGCTCTCTCTCTCTATCCATCCATGGGGGCGGGTGAGGCGAGGGGCTCCAGAACAAATTTGTACGGCTCGTTTCATCCGCTTTGATCGGTGAAGCCTCGGCGCCCGACTTTGTGCTGCCGCGCTGCCGGCGTTTTAAAACTGCACGCGCCGCGACCGCCGCGGCAAAGTATTTTCATTAAACTCTCATTATCGAGAGTTGGACCACCCGAGAGTAGAGGCAGCTCCGTTGCTGCTACTGCTGTTTCCGTCTGTCGCTCGCGGCATCATCCGGTCAAACGCGCGAACCCGACGATCTGTAACATAACGCGAAAATAAAATGGTGTACGCGTCGCTGCTCTGACGAACGCTCTCATGTATAAGAATCAATGGGAATGCGCCTCGAGACTATCACAGCTGCTCCGCAAGCTTTTTGCATCTTTTTCACCGTTTATGACTTGGGATGAGTTTTTTTTTTCGTTTGCAAGGATCAAGTGGGGCAACGATGACGTTCGAGTGAAAGTACAATGATTGTAATAAAATTTACTTCCGGATGTTTGTAGATTTTTGGAAAACTTTCTTTCTGTCTTTTAGTTTAAGTAGAAACAGAAGAATATAGTAATTGTATAGTAATAATACATTGACTTTTAATCACACATTCTTTCAATTTTGTATATTTCAGTATTTCCAGAATCAAAAACATCTGATGTCTAATGAGTATTTTACAACTACACATCGTAATTAATAAGAATTCATTGTTACACGAACAACTCATGTTCAGCACGCAGAGTCCAATGAAGAATGCAGAAAATCGGACGAGGTGCATCCAAAAAATACACACTGGATCTACGCAAACTCTCGGTGCTCTTTTCTTTTTTCCAAGTCGGAATGGGGGGAGAGTTTCAGAAAGAGGGAGGGGGACCTAGACTCGGTAGAGGTGCATTATTATCGAAAGCCATATTCCATAAGTATAAGCGTCACACATAACATACTTTCGCGTGCCAGATCTTTTATTCCTAGAGGCCACCGAGCGACGCCGAGGACGAGCGAAAAAGAAATTGAATGCAGTTAAAAAGGAGAGGAAAATTTTTCCGCCCCACCCTCCCTCCGACAGAAGAAAAAAAGGAGAAAGAAAGGAGCCGTGGTAGCGCGCGAGATAGAGCAAAACCAGACCCATTTCTTTTCCCGCACACACTGGCTCTATCTCTCTCTCTCTCTCTCTCTCTCTCTCTCTCCACTGCACTGCACTGCAGCTTCTATTCTCTTATATATGTAGGCGCGCCGCACCTTCAATCGAGATTCGTGCGAGACTTTTCGCGCTACTTCTTTTTTTACCCCCGCCCAAGTGATAAGCTCTCTTCTGGCCACGGCAGAGAGAGAGAGAGAGAGAGAGCGAGAGAGAGAGAGAGAGACGGAGAGGGGGAGAGCGAGACAGAGAAAGAGAGAAAATAACGATGCGAAACGAACCAGCTACGTACAGCCCCGAGCGTAGATTATACGCATCAAGATTCTCTCTGTCTCTCTTTTTTTGCCATTTTGCCACACTCCCACAATGTTTTCCGCTTTTTACCTCTTCTTCCCTCCGCGCGTCTTGTCCAGAAAGTTGAATTGTCGTCCGCGCGCGCGCGCGAGAGAGAGAGAGAGAGAGAGAAGGGGGTCGCGTTATTAAAACAGTCGCATCATTCCAGCCAGAGATAGAGAGACAGACAGGGAGAGAGAGAGAAGTAACAAAAAGGCGTAAGCAGCAAAGCTTCGCTCTCTCTCTCTCTCGGTGGCACTACATGTGCAGCGGGAGAAGAGGCCCTGGTGTGGCCGAGACAATGCAGCTGCCGATTGTTGAACGGTGAAGTTCTTCTCGCGCGAGCTTCGCTCTCTCCTAACCACCTGCATTTACCACCAGCTCCCTCTCTCTCTTTCTCTCTCTCTCTCTCTCTCTCTCTCTCTTGGCGTCAGTGTGTTTAGCTCGCGGTAGCACAGCAGCGGTAGCAGCAGCTGCTTTTCTTTCTTCCTTTCTTTCTTTCTTTCTTTCGTTCTTTCTTTCTTTCTTTCGCTGGCCCTTTTTTTTCTATCTGGGCTTCCACGAGTCTCTCGCTCGCCTCAGGATTTGAATAATCGTGAATGCACTACTACTCGACGGCCGCAAGCTCGCCCCGTTGCTGCAGGAAGCTCATTAGGCATGGCCCGAAGGTAACTCTCGCTCCCACTCCCCTCGTCTCTCTCTTTCTCTCTATCTCTGCTCCTGGCCTCTTGCTTATTTCCACCTCGCTTTTTTCGCCCCTTTTCTCTCGTCCTAGGCGCCTATATAGCGAGTTTCTCTTCGTATATTTGCGCAACGGTGACATTTCGTCTAGAGAGCGCATATGCGAGTGTGTATGTGTGTACGTGTATATGCGTGTGTTTGGTTGTGGGTGTGCGAGTCTCGCAAGAGATCTGGAGAGAAAATCTAGAATCCGCCGAGCGAAGAGGGGGAGAGAGTGAAACAGAGAGAGAGAGAGAGAGAGAGAGAGAGAGAGAGAGAGAGAG